>CM042439.1:30460146-30745146 GCA_023631565.1 Gymnocephalus cernua | reverse complement strand
AGAAGTGCAAGTTACCTTTGCCAAGGGCACTGACATGACCCCATACCATGACAGACCCCGGCTTTTGGACTTGTTGCTGGTAACAGTCTGGATGATCCTTTTCTTCTTTGGTCCGGAGCACACGGCGTCCATTTCTCCCAAAAAAATACCTGAAATAATGATTCATCTGACCACAGTACACGTTTCCACTGTGTGATGGTCCATCCCAGATGCCTCCGAGCCCAGAGAAGTCGACGGCGCTTCTGGACACTGTTAACATAGGGCTTCCTTTTGGCACAGTACAGTTTTAAATGGCATTTGTGGATGTAACTACGTATTGTGGTACTTGACAAAGGTTTGCCAAAGTAGTCCTGAGCCCATGTGGTGATATCGCTTATAGATGAATGACGATTCTTGATGCAGTGCCGCCTGAGGGATCGGAGATCACAGCTGTTCAGCTTAGGCTTGCGCCCTTGTCCTTTACGCACTGAAATTCCTCCTCATTCCTTGAATCTTTTAATTATGTTATGCACTGTTGAAGGTGAAATAAGCAAATGTCTTCCTATCTTTCTTTGAGGAACATTGTTTTTAAACATTTCAATAATTTTCTCACGTATTTGTTGGCAAACTGGCGATCCTCGGCCCATCTTTGCTCCTAAAGGACTAGACCTTTCTTGGATGCTGCTTTTGTACCAAATCATAATTACAATCAACTGTTGACATCACCTGTTTCAAATCACATCATTATTTAACCAATTTACCTGATTACTAGCCCTAAATTGCTCATGTCCCAACCTTTTTTGGAATGTGTTGCAGGTCTGAATGACAGGAAAGGATGTATATTTACAAATGAAATTAAGTTGACCAAACAAAACATGAAATATTTTGTGTTCACATTGTCTGCAATGAAATACAAGTCAAAGTACATTTAGAAATCACTACTTTCTTTTTTTATTTGTATTTTCCATACTGTCCCAACTTTTTTCTGATTTGGAGTTGTAGGAAAAAGTGACATGGAAAGAAAATACTCCAGCTGTTCATGCTTGACAAAAAGCTGAATATTGTCACAACAAACTTGTACACTGTGTGTGTGTGTGTGTGTGTGTGTGTGTGTGTGTGTGTGTGTGTGTGTGTGTGTGTGTGTGTGTGTGTGTGTGTGTAGTTTATCTGTTTATAAGATAATAGACAATCTCTTTGGAGGTGAACCGGGAAGCTGAAGACGGATGGAATAACACCATCTCTGAGTCGGAATATCTGACCCGTCTTATCGAAATCACCCTGGTTAAAATGGTGATAGCACAGCACTGATGAACAACTGGCAGTAAATCCTTCTCTCCTCAAAGCCACTTCCTCACATCTTTGTTCTTGGGAAACCTTCAAAATGAAAAAAGATTTGGGAGAGTCTACACAAAAACATTTCAAAAGGAGATCAAGCTTATTTTCTTCCTTCACATTTCTTAGAACCTTTCTTCAACCAAACTCCTATTTTGATGCATATCTGTTGATAATGAACCAAAGTTGCTTTCCATTCTACAGTCAGATGTTCTGTTGCCTTTATTTTAAGGAAGTGTGTGTGTGTGTGTGTGTGTGTGTGTGTGTGGGGGGGGGGGGGGGGTATGAGACATGACAGGTATCTTGCTTTTGTCGGGGTGAATTACTTTGTTGGGCAAGCTGCTTGGACATTGTAGTGAGCTAAGCTATCAGTTCCTCTGCCATGAATAAAGCTTCACTACACAAAGCTACCAGCCAGTCAAATGTAGCAAGCTAAGTAAGCCAAACACAGCAGTAGGCTAGTTCACTACATATGAAGCTACTTTAAGTTGCGCTAATTTCACATGACAAGAAAAGTGTAGCTTGTGTGGCCAAGCTACTTGATAAATAAAAGGAGTTAAGCTACTGAAAAGTTACTTGATTCAGTAAATAGTGATGCTACCACCAAAATACTAGCTAAGTTACTAGCTAAGCTACAAATAGTGACTGCCCAACACTGACAATACAGTCTGCGCCACTTGTGTAAAATTTGCTGGCCAATGTTATACCAGTAATATTTGTTTTATTTCTACAATAGCATTCTTGTGTCAGTTGTAATCTAGCTAAGTCGGTGTTATGGAATATGATTTATCGGTGCAGTAGCTAAACATAGCCTAGCTAGCTGGCTACGATTTCAGTACAGTAATATCATCCTTGCTCCTTCTCAATGCTCTGGTAATATTCTATTCACAAAATAGCTACAAACAACAGTACAGTAATGTTAAACCTTACTTGTGAAAAGTAATTCCCGAGCCCTGTTTTCGATGGTCTGCCGATTTGAGCACGCTCTGCACAGTGCTCTGGCATCTTTTGTTGCTTCTGTTGCTACGCGACTAGGAGTATGACCGGTCCAAGATGGCGGCCGCATTTCTTGCGCCCAGCAGCCAATGCGGCGTCTACTCTTTATTATGTCTATGGTGGGGACTGTCACTGCACGATGTGAGTCTCAACACGATTTGAGTCGCGCTGAGTTGCGCTGCGCAACTCAGCGCGACTCAAATCGTGTTGAGACTCACATCGTGCAGTGACAGGGACCTAAAAGTCAGGAATAGTGTGTTCTAACGGTCAGCAGCTGAATCTCCATGACTGTGACAGCTGGGGGACAGGTGGGGCATAGGTAAATTGGGGACTGAAAAAGTCAGGAAAGGTGTATTCCTCCCTCACTTCTTTGATTTGTGTTTCATCAAATTATAATGCATCCAAAATAAAAAAAATATTTGTATACGCTTTTAACATCCTTTATTTTAGGGCATATGGTTTTGCCCAGAGTTTACATTTAGGAATATAGAACTGAGTGGTGTTCCATTCAGGCCCTGTTCTAGGCAGCTTTAAATGGCAGACGCAGTAAAAAATGTTGGGTGAGCACAAACGACTAGTGTTAATATGCATGTTCTTTAGGACTGTAAGATATAATGTCCACTGTTTTATGTTATCATCTCAAGCTTTAAATTAAATCATAGTAATTATTCATTACTTTATATACAAAACCCTGAAAAAAAGTTGGACTAATAAACTGATAGCTGGAGTCCCTCCAGCTATCAGTTTATTTTAGCTGTTTATTTCAAACACTGCCATTACACAGACCAGATTTAAAAATCAGCCAAGTATCCTCCGCTATATTTAGAATATATTTACCGCTTTTCCTTGATGTCAGACAGCCCTTTACGACGAAGAACTGAATCTGTTCTCTCTGCTCTTCAAAGCTCCCAGATTCCTTTGAGAAACAGTCATTTAACATCGCAAAACACGACTTGCTGCTCTACCGCTCCCTCGATCAGTTAGTTTATGTTATTGTGTGACTTTCTTTACTGTTAAGCAAAACAAATGTGATTGTCTGTGCTAGCTGCTAGTGAAGGCTAACGTTTCCTATGCTGTGCTCCATAGCAACTGCCTTAATATGTGCAGGCAGTCAGCCCTGGAGGGCCTATTTTATTGTTTTATTATTATCTATATTATTATTTTTTAATATTAAATTGGAATGTGACTATAATAATACCATACTGGATATGCTTCACGTCAGGCCGAACAACGCCCCTTAGCTGTGATAAAATTATGACATAACACAGCCTGTCCTGAGCTATTTAATTATTATATAATCTTTCATTGAATCTTACATTTACTGTTACAGTTAGAATTGTAAATACCATATGCCTTCACCTGTCACCACCACCTCTCTTTTGACATATTACAGTCTAATTCAGACATGGGCAAACTACGGCCCGCGGGCCACATACGGCCCGTTAGGCTTTTTAATCCGGCCCGCCGAACTTGTCCAAATTATAGTAAAAACCTACTTTTTTTCCCCTTTCCCTGCAATGCCCACGTTTCCCCAATAGATGGCGCACTCAAAACACATTGACCGTTGTTGGAGTGGCGCGCATTTCTCTTTATTTCACTTTAATTTTCACTTCGTTTCACGTCACCATTAAGCCCTTCTGTGAAAATGAGCGGACCAAAGAGAAGGAAAGTGGACAGCGAATGCCGAGTGTTTAATAAGGAGTGGACAACAAAATACTTCTTCACTGAAGTCCGATCAACGGCTGTATGTCTGATATGCCAAGAAGCTGTTGCGGTTTTCAAAGAGTACAATATCAGCCGTCACTTTGCCACGAAGCATGCAAACTATGCTAGCAAGCAGTCAACACAAGAACGGGCGGCTACTGCTCAGAGGTTGGCAGCTAATTTACAGAGTCAACAGAACTTTTTTCACCGACAAACTGCAATTCAAGAGTCAAGTACCAAGGCAAGTTATTTGCTGGCATTCAAATTAGCAAAGGCTAGCAAGCCTTTCTCCGAAGGCGAGTTTTTGAAAGAGTGCATGGTAGAGACAGCAGGTCTCTTGTGTCCGGAGAGCAAAGCCAAGTTTGAAAAAATCAGTTTATCACGCAGGACAGTGACTCGCCGCGTGGAACTGATTGACGAAGATATAGTCAGCGAGTTAAACAAAAAGGCGGAGTCCTTTAAGTTATATTCACTAGCACTGGATGAAAGTAACGACATAAAAGACACTGCTCAGCTCCTAATTTTTATCCGAGGGATTAACGACAGTTTTGAGATAACGGAGGAGCTTTTGAGCATGGAATCACTGAAAGGGAAAACGCGAGGAGAGGACTTATATGAACAGGTGTCTGCTGTCATCGAGAGAATGAAGCTACCTTGGAGTAAACTTGCCAATGTCACCACGGATGGATCGCCAAATTTAACTGGAAAAAACATCGGGCTGCTGAAAAGAATCCAGGATAAAGTGAAAGAAGAAAACCCTGACCAGGATGTTATTTTACTTCACTGCATCATTCATCAGGAGTCTCTGTGTAAGTCTGTATTGCAGCTTAATCACGTCGTGGATCCAGTTGTAAAACTTGTTAACTTCATACGAGCAATCATCGTCAGTTCATTACGTTCCTGGAAGAAACTAATGCGGATCACCAGGACCTACTTTACCACTCTCGCGTCCGCTGGTTAAGTTTGGGGAAAGTGTTTCAACGAGTCGGGGAGCTCAAAGACGAGATTCGCTCATTTTTTAATTTAATGGGGAAATCCGAAGAATTCCCCGAGCTGAGCGACACAAACTGGCTTTGTGACTTTGCGTTTGCTGTGGACATATTTTCACACATGAATGAGCTGAACGTGAAGCTACAGGGGAAAGATCAGTTTGCGCACGACATGTACACAAATGTGAGAGCCTTCAAATCCAAGCTGGTTTTATTCTCCAGGCAAATGTCAAACAAATCTTTCGCACATTTCCCCACACTAGCCGTGCAGAAAGAGGCCGCCCGAAATGCGAAGAAATACTGCAAATCACTGGACGATCTGCACAGAGAATTTTGCCGTCGGTTCTGTGATTTTGAAAAAATTGACAAGTCACTTCAACTGGTGTCCTGTCCCCTGTCACAAGACCCCGAATCAGCACCGCAGGAGCTGCAATTGGAACTGATCGATCTTCAGTCTGACTCCGTCTCAAAGGAGAAGTTCAAGTCTCTTAAACTGAATGACTTTTACGCTTCACTTAACGAGACCGCGTTTCCAAACCTCCGGAGGACGGCGCAGAAGATGCTGGTGTTGTTTGGCTCGACCTACGTGTGTGAGCAGACGTTTAGCGTCATGAAAATCAACAAAGCCCATCACAGATCCAAGTTAACTGATCAACACCTCAGATCTGTCCTGAGAATTGCCACAACAAAACTAACTCCAGACTTTGATGCACTGGCAAAAAAGGGAGACCAACAACACTGTTCCCACTGAAATGGTGAGTTTTTCTGCTGTTATGAAAAAATGCATATGGAAAGTTTGGAAGTGCGTCTTTTAATTAAGAGCAATGCGCATTTACGCACAGCAGCGGTACAGTAGCTTAATTAACACGCCGCACATCGCTCTTAATTTAAATTTAAATTTTCAGCTGCAGGTAGGATATTTAATACAGCCTATGTCTGTGTGCTTGGCAACGATACACGTGTACTGTTTGCGCGTGAAGGCGAGGGCGTCCGTGGCGAGTTTGTAGAGCGCGCGGTCAGGACAATCCATCCATGATTTTGCGGAGTTTAACACAAGTAGATATTATTGAGCTTGAGTATTTCGTTGTGTAATAATATGTTTTGAATGTTGAAAGTGATTCCATTTTTCAATAAATGTTGATTTCTTTAACTTTGCACCTTCGATTGAAACTTATTAAAAACAGACGCAATCTTGATAAATCACAGTGCGTATGTTATTTTAATCTATTTACATTTCCTCCTCCCAGTATCTGCGAAATAGTATGTAAATGCCATATCTTGCATATTCCTTGAGACAAATTTATTAACTGATAAGGGCTATTTTTCACATTTGAAAGACAGTTAATAAATTGGGTTGTAGTGTTCTTACTGTGCTATGAGGTTTGCACACACTACATTTAATGCTTTAGTATATCCGGCCCAAACACTCCCTCCAAATGCTCCTGGCCCGGCCCCTCTGTCAAATTTTAGAACCCATTGTGGCCCGCGAGTCGAAAAGTTTGCCCACCCCTGGTCTAATTGAATGTGCTTGCAGTCTGGCCAAAGTTACGCTTAGGGAAAACGAAGGTATTGAGCTGAGGTGGTGCAAGGCTGTTTGCCTTTGCTATTGTCAGTTATACTGCAGCACCAGAACATTGCCTTGCGTCGTAATGTTGGTGCATGGGGTAATGGGAGGGTAATGGGATATGTGGGGTACTGGTTCTTGGGCAACTGTGCTGCGAGACAGCAGCTTAGGAGGTACTGGGTCGAGGAGCAGACCTGTGAGACACCATGGAGCTTGCCATTATTGATTGCTGCTCAGTGACAATGAGGTTGCAAAAGTTTAAAAAGCAGAAATCTGTGCACGACAGAAAGGGCAAAGCCTGGCAAAAGAAACACTAAAACTGAAAAATCTTGAGCTAGAGTTACAGAATAGAAACTTGCAGCTAGCTGATTGCAGCTACCTGTCTCTGTCAGCTAATGAAAGTTAACCACTAAGTTACTGGATGCAAATTGCAAGTAATGTTATTGCCAGCATTAATCGATCTATCACAATTGAATCTCACTTAGAGAGAAAGAGAAAGCAAAGCACAGAGAGAGAACCACTAAAACTGTATCATATAGGCTAAGAGAGCACTGCTAACTGCTGCCTCAACTTGTATAGGCTAACAGAGCACTGCTAACTGCTGCCTCAACGTATATAGGCTAACAGAGCACTGCTAACTGCTGCCTCAATGTATATAGGCTAACAGAGCACTGCTAACTGCTGCCTCAACTTATATAGGCTAACAGAGCACTGCTAACTGTTGCCTCAACTTATATAGGCTAACAGAGCACTGCTAACTGTTGCCTAAACTTATATAGGCTAACACAGCACTGCTAACTGCTGCCTCAACTTATAGGCTAACAGAGCACTGCTAACTGCAGCCTCAACTTATATGGGCTAACAGAGCACTGCTAACTGCTGCCTCAACTTATATTGGCTAACAGAGCACTGCTAACTGCAGCCTCAACTTATATGGGCTAACCGAGCACTGCTAACTGCTGCCTCAACTTATATAGGCTAAAAGAGCACTGCTTACTGCTGCCTCAACTTATAACAGAGCACTGCTAACTGCTGCCTCAACTTATATCAGGCTAACAGAGCACTGCTAACTGCTGCCTTAACTTATATAGACTAACAGAGCACAGCCTACTGCTGCCTAAACTTATATAGGCTAACAGAGCACTGCTAACTGCAGCCTCAACTTATATAGGCTAACAGAGCACTGCTAACAGCAGCCTAAGTTTTATAGTTTTATAGGCTTAGCAGCATTAGTAATTGTTGTGTAGTAATCAGTTGGTTCAATCAGTCAGTATTGGTATATTATGTTATAAATGAAGGTATTATGTTTGTTGAATATAAGCATGTCTCTACACTAAAAGCATTACTTGTAACTTTTTTACCTTAAAATTAAAACTTTTAAATAATTTTGATGTTACTCGGACTTGTAATAGGAAAACCGAGCTTTTGTCATTTCCACAGTGGGCCCGATCGCATTTTCTTGCACTATGTAGCTTTGGTGAGCGGGTATGAGCTCCTAGGATAAGTCTGCAACTGAATTGACTGCTTTTAGTGAAAGTGGACAATATTTTGTGAAAAAGTTTAGTCTGGTTTTCCCTCTAATGTCCTCCGGCTGCTCTGTCTCGACTCTGTGATTTATGGAGTTTGCTAATGTACAGAAAGCTTTAGTCATTGCTATAGTAACCCTAAACCCTAGCTGCTGTCAGCTAGTTAGCTGAGTTAGCCATGCTGCCAAGACTCGGAGCTTGAAACACCGGGGGAATGTTGGTGTTTACCCCATTAGCACAGGAGTTTTGGACCGCTGGGAGGAAGAGGTTTTTGAGGGCCAGAGACTAGGAGACCGAAGAGAAGATACTGAGAAAGCTAAGAAGAGAAGAGAGTGACCAAGCAAGGGTAAATCTCAGACTGGCTTTTTGTCGTTGGCGAGAGCTTCTCGAAATAAAAGTCTGCTGACAGACTGCGAGCTGGGCATCTTGCTGTTGGACTAGTAAGAATTATATGATGGCTTGCTATGTTTGTGTTGCTTGAGGTTTGGATTGAAATATTGGCTTGAGATATTTAACATGACATCAATAGTGTATTTTGATGATATATACACAATATATCATATCATATTTACAACCCCAAATCAGAAAATGTTGGGACAGTATGGAAAACACAAATAAAAAAAGAAAGTAGTGATTTCTAAATGTACTTTGACTTGTATTTCATTGCAGACAATGTGAACACAAAATATTTCATGTTTTGTCTGGTCAACTTAATTTCATATACATCCTTTCCTGTCATTCAGACCTGCAACACATTCCAAAAAAGGTTGGGACAGGAGCAATATAGGGCTAGTAATCAGGTAAATTGGTTAAATAATGATGTGATTTGAAACAGGTGATGTCAACGGGTGATTTTAATTATGATTTGGTACAAAAGCAGTATCCAAGAAAGGTCTAGTCCTTTAGGAGAGAAGATGGGCCGAGGATCACCGTTTGCCAACAAATACGTGAGAAAATTATTGAAATGTTTAAAAACAATGTTCCTCAAAGAAAGATAGGAAGACATTTGCTTATTTCACCTTCAACAGTGCATAACATAATTAAAAGATTCAAGGAATTAGGAGGAATTTCAGTGCGTAAAGGACAAGGGTGCAAGCCTAAGCTGAACAACCGTGATCTCCGATCCCTCAGTCGGCACTACATCAAGAATCGTCATTCATCTATAAGCGATATCACCACATGGGCTCAGGACTACTTTGTCAAACCTTTGTCAAGTACCACAATACATAGTTACATCCACAAATGCCAGTTAAAACTGTACTGTGCCAAAAGGAAGCCCTATGTTAACAGTGTCCAGAAGCGTTGTCGACTTCTCTGGGCTCGGAGGCATCTGGGATGGACCATCACACAGTGGAAACGTGTGCTGTGGTCAGATGAATCAGTATTTCAGGTATTTTTTGGGAGAAATGGACGCTGTGTGCTCCGGACCAAAGAAGAAAAGGATCATCCAGACTGTTACCAGCAACAAGTCCAAAAGCCGGGGTCTGTCATGGTATGGGGTCATGTCAGTGCCCTTGGCAAAGGTAACTTGCACTTCTGTGATGGCACCATTAATGCTGAAAAGTACATAGAGATTTTGGAGCACAATATGCTGCCTTCAAGAAGACATCTTTTCCAGGGACGTCCATGCATATTTCAACAAAGTAATGCAAAACCACATTCTGCACACATTACAAAGTCCTGACTGCGGAGGAAGAGGATATGGGTACTTGACTGGCCTGCCTGCAGTCCCGACCTGTCTCCAATAGAGAATGTGTGGCGCATTTTGAAGCGCAAAATGCGACAACGAAGACCCCGTACTGCTACCCACCTTAAGACTTGTTTGCAGCAAGAATGGGACAAAATTACACCTGAAACACTTCATCACTTGGTGTCTTCAGTCCCTAAACATCTTTTAAGTGTTGTGACATTTTTTGAAATGTGTTGCAAGAACCAAAAAAGGAATTTTGTTTTTTTTGAAAAAAAAAAATCATGAGGAACACATTCAATTATGTGCTGTTGTATTGTCTGCAATGCAATACAAGTCAAAGTACATTTAGAAATCACTACTTTCTTTTTTTATTTGTGTTTTCAATACTGTCCCAACTTTTTCTGATTTGGGGTTGTATTTGATTTGCTAAGTACATGTACACATTCAAGGAATATAAGCTTGGCATTTAACCCACTCTAACTATTTAGGAGCAGTGGGCAGCCATAGTCTGCAGTCCCACCTTAACCTGCCATTAGACTCTGGGGCTAAGAGGTTTTTTAGGCCTACCTCCCACCTAACACTATAAATAACAAAAATGTATATCCACATTTGTATATACAGAGCAAAATGCATTAATTTCTTTTGGTTGATACAGCTGTGACTGATCGCCTCTTTGAAATGACCAAATCACTTAGTTTGCTTGACCAACAAAAGTCAGTCTAATCAATGACAAACAATGAGTAGGCTATTTAATAATGAAAGAAAATGGAATTTGCAACAATTTATGCACCAATTTATGGTGAAAAATGTCTATGTATGTAAAGGAAAACATTTCATAATTCAAAATAGTATATAGCAAACTGAACTAATTTTTAAAATGTGCATGTGGCACCTGTTCACCTCAATGATACATTGGTTTATTTTAATTGAAATATAAACCCCTGGACTTTACTGGTGTCCAAGTATCTTCTATGTTAAAATGGTTTTAATTTCTGCTCTCCTGTGCATTTCCTGGTAGTGATTCAATTATTGACAACATAAATAAACTCTAATAAATAGAATAATATATATATATATATACATATATATACTGTATCCTTATTTACAAATTATTGTTTATCCTTAGTTATTAATTGATAGTTGTTAATTCATGTTTTTGTGTAATTCAGGCCAAAACAAATGTTATCCATTTTTTTCAAATAATAAAACCACTTTGAAAGGAAGTTTAATGATTAAATGGGTCTGCTTTGTAGATTTTGAAAAAACAAATTTAAAATATAAAGGTCTGATCACATTAAAGTGCATAGACCAAAGATATTCACAAAATATGAAGCTTATATGATATACACGCTTATAGACACATACACACTTTTGTCAGGAAAATGTCCCCACCAGTGCAAATTCACACACTGCAATACCATCTCTGACCACTAGGTGCACACACAAAGTTGTAAAAATCGACCCCATGGGGACCTTTTGCACCAGGCATATCAGCAGACTGCTTTCTATTGATTGCAATGCTTGTGCCTGTGGGGACCGGAATTCGGTCCCCACGGGGAAAACTGGTCCTCATGGCGTGAGTCATATCTCAGGTCATGGACCCCATCAGGATAGAAAATCGCACACACACACACACACACACACACACACACACACACACACACACACACACACACACACACACACACACACACACACATACACACACTTTCCCTCTGGGTTCTGTAAAGCACTTTGTAAGGGAGTTTCAACCTAGTACATGTGCAGTTTAAATAAAAACTTCACTTTTCATTTCATCCTGCTATTTTAAACAGAGTACTGGTACGTGCGTGTGTTAGGGGTGCAAGATATAGCGACTCAATGTCGTTATTGCAATATATCGAAAGTTGCAATAAGTATGCAATACTTAGTTTATTTTGTGGAGCGCTGCGTCCTGTCCGTTGTCTGTGTGGCTTATTTGTGTTTGATTTAGAGCCCACTTCAAAGGCTATAATGATCAGTTGTGTCCTGTTTTCAATATATTTAATACTGTACAACCAGTAGAACATGTCCTGTTTTCTTTATATATTTAATACTGTTCAACCAGTAGAACATTCTTTATATATTTTATACTGTACAACCAGTAGAACATGTACTGTTTTCTTTATATATTTTATACTGTACAACCAGTAGAACATGTCCTGTTCTGTAGACATGGTCGTTATTTATTTATGTTGTACCAGTCTAATATATGATGATGAAAACTTGTTTAATTTGTTATGAATCTATTTTGTAATTTGACATATGTTTAAAAATATCTTAATTCATATCGATATTGCAACATCACAATTTGTCAAAATTGTGTGTGTGTGTGTGTTTGACAGAGACAAATAAAAGCTTCAAGTGAACTCTAATATAATCATATATAGTTTCTTAAATTTATTAAAATATCTGACTTCACTGCCACTATCTGTTTCTGCTTTTCTATCATATTTATAGTGTGTGATTTACCTATCATAGCCTACATCACATATCATTTCAGGGGACAGTCCCCGTTTTTGGTTGCCTGCCCCTGGCTAAATACAGAAAAATATACCTCTGTCCCCGTTTTGTTTTTGAAGACACAACATTACGTTTTTCAATCAGATAGTCAAACTGGAAATGTCCCTGTCTTTCTTCCTTTTATTATTATGATTATGTTCCCCGTTTTGATCTCGGACATCTGGTCACTTTATATCATATATCAGAATATTCTATTACTGTTAAGCCCACTATGAATATTAAAATACGCTGAACCATGTGTCATGTATCATATGGAAATAGCTACGTGTATGACCTTTGCAGCAAAAAAAAGCGTGAAAATCAGTTCGGTATTCAGTGAGGTACAGAGGTGTAGTGGTAAAAAAAGAGGTGGGTAATTATTCTGGTGGACCACGACGTGGTCACCTTTTAAGGTGGGCCACTGCCTACTGCCTATGTGTATCCTGATGACATCGCTATAGGCTATCATTTGATGGTACTACCAAGGGTATCACTGGTTGTTTCCTCATCATAGGTCACACCATCACTATTCAATTCATACATTAATCTAAGCTCTTGTTAAAGAGACTCAAGAAGGAATAATAGGGTTGAAATCTATAAAATTTACTAAATGACAAAACAGAGAGAACAAAAATATTTAAGAGATAGAGAGGGAGGCTTATATCCAGGGCTTCCAATGCAATGCACTTGTACATAATGATTAGGGATTTGGGATTATTTTCATAGTCGATTAATCTGTTGAATATTTTCTCGATTAATCGATTAGTTGTTTGGTCTATAATATGTCAGAAAAATGTGGATCAGTGTTTCCCAAAAGCCCAGGATGACATCCTCAAATGTCTCATTTCGTTTCTGCTCCTGTAGAAGCTAGAGGTCTGTATGAAATCAACCTTGTTACTAGAAAAACATGTTTTTAGACGCAATCTTATGGAGAAAAACTACACTACCCACAGTCCTAAGCTTAACAGCGATTGGTTCAACTTGCCGTTTCCATAGAAACGTTTACCGTACCCGCAAAACCGCGAACGGCTATAGCGATAACATTAACTAGCTAGGTGACTAGCAAAGAGAGCTTGTTGTCACAAACTTCCAGTGGTTTAAATGTCAGAGAATGCATATAATTACATCCAGTTATTTATCTGATAAAGTATCCTGAATTTTACTTGTAACATGGGCTAATGGGAACAGGTAGAGGTGACTTGTTGAGTCAGTGGCATGAATCTACTGTGAACCAAATTAACCTAAAAAACATGAAGTTTAGTACTGTTTTTCGAGCTCACTCACTTTGGGCTTGTAGCCGAGGCCGTTTGCTGGCATCAGGAGGAGGGCTGCTGTCTTGACGCCGCTTAAAAAATTGCCGGACATCTATTTTTACAATTTATCACATGAGACATGTAGGCTAGTTTGGGCTAGTGACCATGGATGTATTAAGAGAACTGATGAATGTTGATGCAGTCTGCTGCTTCCTGCTGGCTACGCAAGAGATGCTCGATGGTGTTTTAAGCCCCCAACGTTGACTTCAAGGCAGCGCTGCGACCATTGACTTAATTCAAGGCACCTAACTGTTGCCTAATCCTAGTGCCTTCCAGGCATCGCTGCCTGGAAGGCGACGTTGTGGGCTTTAACAAACAAACAACGCAAGAGATTGGTCAACACTGACAGTAAGCAGCGCAATATGAAAGACTTCGTCTTAGGTTTAACAATCTATGAAACTAATAATGAAAAATATGAAACTAAAACGACATAAGCTTAATTTAAAATGGCTTAGGAACTATGGGCTATTTAGAGGTGGATAAACACAATTTAGAGGTGGATAAACGCACTTTGGAGGTGGGTAAACGCTATTTCCGAATTTTGGGAGGTGCGTAAAAGGCGTTTACGTGCGTTTAGCCTCCACTACATCCCTGGTGAGGTATGATTATTTAAATGCGCTGACAACTCATTGCACCTGCCAAACAGCTTACGCTGAATGGAGCGGGCGACCGGTCCAAGATGGCGGCCCTACCGCTCGTCAGCGCCAGTAGGCAGTAGCGGTCGATGCGGCGTCTACTCTATATATGTCTATGGTCCCCACGTCGTCTTTGCCCATCCCCCACCTGCACGAGAGCTGCTGACAGTGAGTGGGCAGCAGCTCGTGCAGGTGCAGTTGCAGCAGGCACAAGCACAAGCTGGCAGCAGCACAGGCTCCTAAAGATGAAAATGGATCCATCCATCCATCCATCGTCGTCCACTTATCCGTGGTCAGGTCGCGGGGGGAGCAGCTCCAGCAGGGAACCCCAAACTTCCCTTTCCCGAGCCACATTAACCAGCTCTGACTGGGGGATCCCGAGGCGTTCCCAGGCCAGGTTGGAGATGTAATCCCTCCACCTAGTCCTGGGTCTTCCCCGAGGTCTCCTCCCAGCTGGACGTGCCTGGAACACCTCCCTAGGGAGGCGCCCAGGGGGCATTCTTACCAGATGCCCGAACCACCTCGACTGGCTCCTTTCGATGTGAAGGAGCAGCGGCTCTACTCCGAGCTCCTCACGGATGACTGAGCTTCTCACCCTATCTCTAAGGGAGACGCCAGCCACCCTCCTGAGGAAACCCATTTCGGCCGCTTGTACCCTGGATCTCGTTCTTTCGGTCATCACCCAGCCTTCATGACCATAGGTGAGGGTAGGAACGAAAACTGACCGGTAGATCGAGAGCTTTGCCTTCTGGCTCAGCTCTCTTTTCGTCACAACGGTGCGATAAACTGAATGTAATACCGCCCCCGCTGCGCCGATTCTCCGACCAATCTCCCGCTCCATTGTCCCCTCACTCGCGAACAAGACCCCAAGGTACTTAAACTCCTTCACTTGGGGTAAGGACTCATTCCCTACCTGGAGAAGGCACTCCATCGGTTTCCTGCTGAGAACCATGGCCTCAGATTTAGAGGTGCTGATCCTCATCCCAGCCGCTTCACACTCGGCTGAAAACCGATCCAGTGAGTGCTGAAGGTCACAGGCCGATGATGCCATCAGGACCACATCATCTGCAAAGAGCAGTGATGAGATCCCCAGCCCACCGAACTGCAACCCCTCCCCACCACGACTACGCCTCGATATCCTGTCCATAAATACTACGAACAGGATTGGTGACAAAGCGCAGCCCTGGCGGAGGCCAACCCTCACCTGGAACGTGTCCGACTTACTGCCGAGAACCCGGACACAGCTCTCGCTTTGGTCATACAGAGATTGGATGGCCCTGAGAAGGGACCCCCTCACCCCATACTCCCGCAGCACCTCCCACAATGTCTCCCGGGGGACCCGGTCATATGCCTTCTCCAGATCCACAAAACACATGTAGACTGGATGGGCATACTCCCAGGCTCCCTCCAGGATTCTTGCGAGAGTAAAGATCTGATCCATTGTTCCACGACCAGGATGGAATCCGCATTGTTCCTCTTCAACCCGAGGTTCGACTATCGGCCGAACCCTCCTTTCCAGCACCTTGGAGTAGACTTTACCAGGGAGGCTGAGAAGTGTGATAGTAGGCGTGTCAACCAAGACAGCCCCTCCACACCCAGAGCTTTCAGCATTTCTGGATGGATCTCATCAATCCCTGGGGCTTTGCCACTGTGGAGTTGTTTGACTACCTCAATGACCTCCACCAGGGAAATGGACGACAATCCCCCGTCATCCTCCCTAACAAAGAGGGCGCATCAGCTGGAGTTCCTCAAAGTGCTCCTTCCACCACCCTATTACCTCCTCAGTTGAGGTCAGCAACGTCCCATCCTTACTGTACACAGCTTGGATGGTTCCCCGCTTCCCCCTTCTGAGGTGGCGAACGTGGTCGCAAATGGATGCGTTAGGTAAGTAACGTTACACTAAACTGTTTTAGTAATTATTAATTAGGCTAAATACGTGTTTGCAGTCTATGGTTTGCGGAATTGTTTTTATATTAGAATGGTTTGCCAATGCTAACGATGGTTAACTTGTCATCAGCTAGCTAGCTAGCTAGCTAGTGTTACAACGTTGTCAGGAAACTCTTAACGTTAGCTACACATTTGTGCTGGTATTTCAGCATTTTTTTCTGGTTATGGACTGCCTTTTTTGACACTGACTGTTACTTGGCTGGTCTTGCATAGTTAACGTTAGCTAATATTCATGGGCATGGGAGCACAGGGCTAAGGAGAGAAAATGGGGATGTTTAATGAGCATTTCTCACCTACTACAGTCATCAGTACGTTAGCTACCGTAGCTACCAACGTCCAATATCTTTCTAGAATATGTTCTTAATACAGGGCTAAACAAGTTACATCTAAAGTTTAATAAACAGCAGCTGAGTTTCTGTTAAACAATGGGCTAATTATTTTCTAATCTTAAAGAAAATCATGAATTAATTTTACTCTTCTCATTCATATCAGTGGTTTTCCTTGCACAATTTACTTTAATTCTGTTTAAAAAATGGTGTCTGAGCAGCCATACAGCACAGTGAGACAACCAACACTTTCTTTTTTGCACACCATGTTCTCATTTTTAACTCGTCATGACGCTTTGTCATTGGTGTCGTCAACGCACAGGACGCGGGGGGCCCAGACTAGGTTTAATATTTGATGCTATGGGAATAAGACCGGGCTGGACAGATGGACAGAGCATAGCTTTTCCTCAGAGCACAAAACGTGTCTGTATGTAACATACAGTCAAATGTGAAGTGATGGGAACAGACTTATTAGACTTCTACAGGCTGCTTTGTGTAAAGTTTCAGCTGTTATTTTAAATCTGAGGCATTGCTTCTGTAAAGATCTTTGCTTTCATCCTGCCACACCTGCAGTGCTGTGTTGTTCTGCACATGGTCAGATTTAACCTGGTTAATTAAGTACAGGTAAACAGACTGATAAGAGTCCATAAACTTCAATCAAGCCATTTTATCATCTCTATAGCCATCTTTTAAGTAAGGGAGATTTTTTTCTCTGTATACGTTTAAGCATGGACTCGATTTTCTTATCTCCACAAGCTGCAAACATGACCTTGTTATTTCTTACTCAATGAAACAATTTGGCACTCTTTAAATTACTGATATTTAAAAAGAATGTTGAAAAGAACGATGGGATACATACACATGTTGCATCAGCTGTTTGTGTTTAACCACTTGCAGGCAGAGTGCAGGATACACCAGGCTGAAGGCGTGCTTACAACGCCTGAGGGAGCATCATAATACATGTTTATCCAGGCACATAGAATACCTAAAACACCAAAGCCAGGTAATAATAAGGTGGAATTTTAAATGTGATACAATAATGTAATATAATATTCATACAAACATTAACATTCACCTGTCTTTTCAATGGGGCCTCTTATACTTAATGTTTTAGGTTTTAATAAAGAAAACTGTGTGTAGGAGGGTAATGCCCTGGCTCTTTAGCTCTTTGTGAAATCAGATGAACAGTGACTTAGTACCCCACTGGGGGTGGACATCTCTCCTCTCTCAGTTGACTTGTGTTGTGGAAATGAACATTCAGGGTGCAGCAGGTGTAGATTAGTTCAAAATTTAACCAATTGAGAATGAAACAAGTACAAAGAAATGGTCGTAGACTGAAACCAATGTAGGTTTTTGTAATTTATTAAAGTAAATATTCTACGCAGAATAGGAGGACTGGTTTACAGATCACACATGGCAAGGTGTAAACTAGTCTTCAACGTAAACATGAGAATCACAGGCTTATATAGGCATACACAGATAAGGCATAGAGTAGTGACATCAACACATGCATAATGACATCTGTTTCTTCACAAGGTCTCCAAACTATCTTGGCCTTTGACGTACAATGCGAATCAAAAAGACAAGCTGAGGTGCCTAAAAGTCTGTCAGATAGTTTAACAGTTTAATCTGTAGACTTTGTGACTCCTGTTATATTTCAGTAGAACAATATAATCTTTCTCACAGACAAATGTAGATAACTCTCCTTGTGGAATAAATGAGAGTACATACAGAAAGTCAAAGTTAATTAGGTAAAATATAATTTTGCCATTACACTCCACTCTTTTGATTACAACCTAATCATAATAATCCAAATTTATATTTTGAACAAAGGATATAATATGCATGCATTTTGTGAGGGGCTGAAAGAAAAATCCTGTCACCTGTAAAATGTGAAAGAAAACAAAGCAACAAAAACAAACCAAACAAAACAAACACCACTCTTTTGGTTAAATGAAACCAAACCAAATGAGATTAATGATTCAAGAGTGTCTGTACAAGAAAAAAAAACTACACTGTGTCTGATTTGTTGTCTGAGTCGTCATCTTTTTTAGTCATATGTGGGAAAGTTGTTAAAGCCAGAGATTTATAATTACAATCAAATTCTCAAGACTCTGTGAACTTTATCAATATTGTGTGAATTGGCTACTGTCCCATACCAAGGCAAAAAGCCTGAAACGAATTTCTCTCCTTCCCCTGTCACCTTTCGCTTTACCCTAATGAATCTGCCCGATGGAGGAATGTAATGAGCGTAGTGATGAGTGGCATGCACGAGGGAAGACAATACTTTAATTGAAGGGGTCAGATAAATTAAAGCGCATCTACCCGTCCATAAGGGTGGCAGAAATTGATACCAGGAGTCGCCACAGAGCCAGACAAAATCCACTAACGAGCCCGCACCAGAATCATCTGGCCAGCGCATCAAGTGGGTTTTGGATGGATCCAGAATGGATGCCTCGATGACCCCTGGAGATGAAAACAAGCATGCACTGAGTTTAAATTCGCCATTTCTGCATGTGTTGTTCAGTGTGCGTTTGCAGCCGGTAGTCGAACCTAGGTAATGGGACCCCAAATGGCGAGCGCGTTCTATGCAAAGGTCATGAGTCAGATTTTTCATGAGGCTGTGATGAAATTGACCAATAGCATTGGATGCTTTAACATTTCTAGTTTTAATCAAAGTACCATTAGGGGAACGCACGAGACGATTAGCGAACTCAGCACACGCCTGGGTTGGGATGGTGAAGTGTAAAATTGTTCTTTTTTCATCACGACATTCATGAGGGCGGTCATTACACAGACTGTATCATGCAGACTTAACGGTTGTGGTTTAACGGGTGCAGCCTGTTTTTGTGAGAGGGCGAAGAGAGAACAGACGTAACAAGACTCATTATAACCCGCATCGCGAGTGAACTTTTTGATTGAGACTAACCAACTATTTGTAGAGAAGGCTCCGCCATCCTCATTAGAGGAGGACATCCATGTGGATGATAAACTATCACAGAAACTATCCGTCTGTCAGGCAGGCTTTTCAGTTCTCCCTCGTAGGTGACACCTGGCTTAGGGCACTTGTTGCAGACTGTGGCAAGTCCGGACCCTCCGATGCAGACTGTGGCAAGCCTGTGACCTCTCCTGGATCCGGAACCTTCCTGCAGTGTGATGCATGAACCCAAGTAGCCCGCTTGGCGACCTTTACTGTGGTGTGTGTGACAAGAAGAAAGTTCTTCCTCCGAAAATCTTTGATGACGACAAAGTCCCCGGGTTGTAGTTCATGAAGTTGTCCCTCTGCTGCTCTGGGCAGACCTGCGGAAACCTGGACTCTGATGGCAGAAAGAACATAGGAGAGTTGCATACATTTTATCCTATCACTTCGCACAGAGCGGTGGATGGAAGAGGTTCCGTTGATGGCCCTGTCCCTACTTGTGTCATACAAAAAATTGAACACCCTAAAAAGGTGAACTCCTATTTTTAAAAGCTATTATTAGGCTATTTTAAAATGCTATCAATTCCCTACTAATTTATTAAGCCCTACTAATTATTATATAAGCCCCTTATATTATTATATGTTACCCTATCCCTACTCATTAAGGCATGACAATCTCATGACTTAATACACAGCAAATATAATAATAAGACTCAATAGTTTAGTCCTTAACACAGGCATGTGTTATTGCAGCAAAACCCTGTATAAGAGCAAGAGAAAAAAGTCCAATAAAATATGTGGTTTTGAGGGAAGAATCATCAACATAAAGTGTTTATTAAATTAGCATTTAATTGTGCAGTTTATTCAATTTGTAATGTAGTCGTTTAAAAAAAAATACAAAATGAAGACTATAATGCAAGTCTAAAAACAATTGACCAGGGCAAAATCTTAAATGAACCGAGTGTAGATTTAAACCTGATATAAATCCATTACCACGTTTTAATCTACCCAATCAAAAACAAATATGAATTAACAAAAGATATATTTCATTGCAATATTGTCAAGCAATACAAAGTGGTGCTAATCAATTTGTGCGAATACCTAAAATTGTTATGAATTAAAGTTAGTTGGGTTATTGAAACTCCGGGCACTTTAAGTAACAATCTATCAATTCAATTCGTGACCTGACCTGGGACCGAAACAACAAAAATGAAATGTATGCCAGAATGTGTGCCTCAGTTAACAAAAAGGATTTGCTATGCTGAAAAAACATAAACAATGGCAGCTATGTCTGTTATCTGTGTGTTACTCAGGGAGAGCCGGTCTGCTAGCTGTCCCTCTTCAAGGACAGAGGAGAGCCGTGTTATCGGAGTGCATGAGGACACACTATGTGTGGCTAATTAATTTGGAAGAAAGTGCAAAGTAACCCTAACAGAAAAACAGATCAGAATTGACATTCCGTGTCCACTGGAGCACTGAGAAAAAAGGAAAGTTAGACAATGCACCAACAAGAAAACATTTTCTTTGACATCCCCTTTAATCCCCTGGAGAATAGTGTACGAATTAGGTCCGTAAAACTAAATGTTTTACAAGAACTCAAAGTTCTACCTAGTTCAGAGGAGAATTAAAATTTGCTTAGAAACGACTCCCAACAGTTAATAGGGAGTTAAACCGGAAAAACGCATGAGATCACTTCCTGTGTTAGTGGTGTTGTTTTTCTGGGACTTGGAGTCCGAATCGTCGTGTGATGACTACAAGCAGAAAAAGAAACACAGTGATCAAATATACATCAACGTTTGGTGTTGCTCAGACATAGCGCGGTACCTGAGAGTGAAACATCAATTGGAAAAAAAACCTTTATTTTTACCGTGCAGAACGAATTGTGTGTTTGAAGCACAGGTGTCACTCAACCGGTGAGCACCTGCAGGCACAAAACACGCGCTTGTAGCGAAGATGTTTTCTGAACTAATCAGTCCCGTCAGTCGGTCTGTAACAGTCCAGTCAGAAAAAAAACGGAGACAAAAACAAACAGGATGTGAGACAATGAGTAATGAGTCTGAAAAACATACTGTTGTTTATCAGTCAAGTTAAGAAACACTCAGGCTCATCCTTTAATCAAAAAACTTATCTGTATTTTCTTCATCTGGAACAAAAAAAAAATAAAAAAATAGGGAGAAGCAGCAGTCATTTTGTTGTGACTTCATGTGTATCTTTGTAGGCAAAAACAATTTTTACGTCTTATCAGACCAGAGGTTATCAGTCTGGCAGAGAGAAACGTACACTTGGAGCTTTAAGCAAAAAGTGTGTGTTTATAATGTGTCAAGAACAATTAGTCAACGAATGACTGTGATCCAGACACACAATTTTAAAACCTAGTACTGAAACAAACGTCATTCCAAAATGGAGACATTTAACTTTCTGCCTAATAAGTAGGCTTGTGTAACCAAAACTTTGAGGGGAATTTTTTTGGCCTGTTTTAGTTTTCCCCCTGGAAAATCTGTAGGAAAACCTGTCAGAAAACTTTCTGATTTGCAGTCTATTTTACCTAAAAGGAAATAAAATTATTAGCCCCATTTTTCCCCAATAAAATGAGCAGTGTTCATTCTTTTTAACTCTAATATTTTAAATTTATAACATCAATATCGTTCAGATTTATGAGTGTTACTAATGTCACGTGCAGACGTCAGGCAGTTGTTACAGGATCTGAGAAAATACATAGTCTACTGTAAGTGGGGGGTAAAATCTGTCAAGAATATCTTCTTCAGAAACGTTTTTGGAAACTATCATTGTATCACTTTGTATCTTAATAGCAAACAAAACAAAGAGCAAGACAGTGTATCAGTGCGAAGCAGTTTTCTTCATTGTAAAGCATGTGTGTGCATATTGTTTTGAGTGTGTGCGTTACTCATCTGTAGTCGTCGTGAGCGTGGTTCCCAGACTTTTCAGCACCTCCGCCCGTTTTCGTTTCTCTGTCCCACTTCCCTTTGGATGAGGACACATCCGTCTCCAATGTCCAGGCTGACCACAGTTGAAACAAGTGACTTTATCCACTTGTTGAATGTTGCCACGGAGTCGTCTCCCCCTGCCCCTCGCCTGCCTCCCAGGGTGACCCCTGTCTCTGTTGACAACAGCAGCTGTCATGGTTTCCAACAGTTTCATCTGTTTCTCCTCGCGGTGTTTTTGAGACCTTCTGTCCATGTTTCTATCTATCCGCTCGAGGTCCAACAGGACGAGCAGCTCTATCAGGCGTGGGTCAAGATCTTTGAGTTCAGTCTGCTGCTGATGCAGTGGAGGGGCTGAGGCAGGGAGTAGATCAGGCTTCTTCTCCGTCGTGCACGTGGTCTGCGGCTGAGCGGGCACGGCTGGTCTGTCCATCCTTTGCGGTGGGTGAGATGGTGGCGGCGGAGGGCTTCCAAGTGGGAAACCCACGTCACTAAGACTCGGATAAAGAGAATAGGGTGCATTACTGGCAGAGTCTGTATGCATGTTATCAGTGTTCAGCAGAGATAGCTCAGGTTGCAAATTCATTGCCTCCCTGATGTTGGCTTCGTTTATCCATATTTGAAGGCATTTTTTGTTATTCTGTAAGAACTTTAATTTGTCCCTTTGAACTTTGAATTTCCCCGTTACTTTTACTTCTTCTGCTTCTAAATCCTGTCTCAGATCTTTTAGCTTGCCCGTGCACAGCGTTCCCTTTTCAGGAAAGCCAAAACTCTCAACCCAATATGGTACATGTTTAACACTCAGAGGGCCTTACCGTTTAACCATTTCCTCACATAGGAATCCTGCCCGGGCAGGTGACAATTGGTTGGAGCCCATTTCACCGAAATGAGGGAAAACGTTTTCTTAACATGCGTGTCGATCGTCACCGACAAGGTCGCTTTAGCTCACGGGTACAAAGCAGCAGAAAATCCGCCGATAAAAGGGTTTTATTCACAGAAAACCCAGCACAAACCATAAGCATTCAACTTACAATGCTTAGGATGTCACCTGTGCCAGCCCTGACGGGGTTCTTTAAAGTACGGTTGTCTGAGTGTCGTTTATACAATCAAAATACCAGGAAAACCCAAAAAGATCTTCTATACAATCAAAATAACAGGAAAACCCCCAAAAGGTCTTCAGTCATATCACGTGTCAAATTACTGTATTCGTTTCTTATGTTGTCACAAGTCAATTCAAATTATTGTAATTTTAGAAAACATAAACTTACCCTGCTGTTAGAAGTTTTTCCTTTTTCTTATATCAGGGTGGAGTGTCCAGGAGAGCTCTGCGCCTGCCTGCTGATCCTCTCACTCTTTTGTTTAGAGGTTTGAGGCGTTATTTCTGACCTTGGAGGGTGCAGAAATCCCGGATTGCGAGTCCTCAGCACACGCACAGAGTCCTCTGGGGCCCCGTCCAGCAACTGATATCCTGCCTAGACAACGCCAGATTGTTGTGGAAATGAACATTCAGGGTGCAGCAGGTGTAGATTAGTTCAAAATTTAACCAATTGAGAATGAAACAAGTACAAAGAAATGGTCGTAGACTGAAACCAATGTAGGTTTTTGTAATTTATTAAAGTAAATATTCTACGCAGAATAGGAGGACTAGTTTACAGATCACACATGGCAAGGTGTAAACTAGTCTTCAACGTAAACATGATAATCACAGGCTTATATAGGCATACACAGATAAGGCATAGAGTAGTGACATCAACACATGCATAATGACATCTGTTTCTTCACAAGGTCTCCAAACCTTTGACGTACAATGCGAATCAGAGAGACAAGCTGAGGTGCCTAAAAGTCTGTCAGATAGTTAAACAGTTTAATCTGTCGACTTTGTGACTCCTGTTATATTTCAGTAGAACAATATAATCTTTCTCACAGACAAATGTAGATAACTCTCCTTGTGGAATAAATGAGAAGAGTACATACAGAAAGTCAAAGTTAATTAGGTAAAATATAATTTTGCCATTACACTTGTATTGTGTGAAGGTTTCCTCCTCTTTATCTTTCTGCTAGAAAGCAGAAACATGTCTAAAAGCTACTGTGTGGCAGTATTCACTACATGGTAAAGAACCCAGAACTTCAGTTTTTCAGGGGTGTGATTTAGGCCCCATCCAGACGGAGACGCGTTTGGATGCAAACGCACTTTTTTTGCATCGTTTGGGCCGATTGTCCACACAAATCCTGTAAACGCACTGCCCGTAAACACACTTTTTTGAAACCTGGTCCCAGGGTGAATTAAAAAAAAAGCGGCTCACGTTTGGCTTCGTGTGTACGGCGTAAGTGCGTAAGGCGCGGGTCAAGTATTGGTAAACATAATGACCGCTCACCATGCGCTCACCACTGTCAACGTTTTGTGTGCCTCTGATTCATGTCTTCATGTCACTCCGCAAACTAGTCCATTCAATTGTCACGATGGAACTTCATTCAAAGTAGAGCTCCACCAGAGAGCCTGCAATCGTTGCGGAAGGTTATCTGATGTGTTCTAAGAATGTTAAACGTGTGGGACAAACTATTTCTTTCTTAGCTAGAGCCGACAACGGGACAATACTTTTATTTTTATTTTATGTTGGCAATGTAAGCTGGAGCGACATATCAGATGACGTTGAGAAGTTGCAGTGAGGAATATTTTAGGAGCACCATTTTCCGGCAGTGCAGAGAGGTAGCTAGTGGCCAGCACTAACTTTAGCTGTAAGCGTTAGCTAGCTAGCTATTTGCTTGAGCCGGGAAACATGGCTAAAAGCTCTAAAGCGAACAGATGTGCTGGGTGAGCCGTCAGTCGGCGGAAGCTAACAGAAGCTAGCTGGCGTAAGGCTAAGCAGACAGCTAACCAATTGTCTCAAAGCCACCAAGTGATCGGCGGAGACAGGGAGTACATGTACTTGAAAGAGTCCGGCAGTCGTGACAGACGAAGGTCCAGTCGGGAGTTTGGATGGAGAGTCCAGTGTGGTCTGAAGGGATAATCCTCACTACATCACTAGCTAGCGGTAACCGTTAGTCGGGAGGTTGACAGCTAACGTTAGCCAGCTGGGTGCTGTCGTATATTTTCCTGCCTTTTTGTCCTTTGCAAATCACACCTATGGTTTTTATAAACTGCCATCCCGAAAAAGTGAGCTTTTATGAAGACAAGTGGTAACAGACGTGAGGATTCAACAGGGAGAATGGAGAGACAAAAAGCTAATGATATGTCCGATGTTACGTTTGCAAACATTTGGTTACCAAGTCAAATTTCCAAAGGTTAGCTAGGCTAGGAAGACAGACTGCTTTTAAAAAGCGGCTGCCACCGGTGGTGCTCCGGCAAACGTGTTTGTGATTACACCATTCTGACGCTTCTACTGCCTCTGGAGCACCGCCGGTGGTCCGCCGACTCATTGCTATCTGGGAAAAAGACAATACATTAGCAATTAGCAACGTGTGTACCGAGGAAATACCACGAGGCGGAAATCTCCAAAGACATTTCAACACCACCAACCTCATCAGACATTTGAAGGTTAGTCACAGAAAGGAGGATGAGGAGTTTTCACAGTTAGCTAACGCTAAGGCAGAGCGGAGTCGTGTAGCTAGCAGCTCCGGCGCCGCTCAAACAGCTGTTTCGCCGTGTGTGTGTGTCGGTCCGTGTGTGTGTGTGTCGGTCCGTGTGTGTGTGTGTGTGTGTCGGTCCGTGTGTGTGGCGGTCCGTGTGTGTGAGCCGTGTAGCTAGCAGCTCCGGCGCCGCTCAAACAGCTGTTTCCCCGTGTGTGTGTCGGTGTGTGTGTGTGTGTGTGTGTGTGTGTGTGTGTGTGTGTGTGTGTGTGTGTGTGTGACTGACTGTGTGTGTCTGTGTGTGCTGAAGAAATGTGCAGTGATTGAAAGGACATTTTTTAGATTTTGAGCTAGGACAGAAAGCCAAACAGTTACTGATACATTCTCTAAACATGTGTGACTGTTATGTAATGGCGTAATTTTCAGTTCATAAAAGTGATCGGTGATCGGTGATCGGCCCCAAAAATCCTGATCGGAGCACCCTTAGTTTTAGGCTAACTATATGTCTGTAAGTTAAACTAACACACGTAACGTCAGACATGTCTTTAGATTAGTGTCAGGATCCTACAGTCTCCCCATTCTCTCTGCTGATTCCTCACGTCTGTATCCACTTTTCTCTTTATGAAGCCCAGTTTTTTCGGATCAGCAGCTTATAAAAACTTAAGTTCTGGGTTCTTTACCCTGTTGGTATCCAGTTTGAACTGGATTTAGTAGTTTCCTTTAACCTGGCTATTATGGCTATGATTTATATAAATCTTTTTTCCTAAATTCTACATACCTTAAGCCCTTAACCTGAAAAACTGTAAGAGAAGCATGCCATGCTTAAATGTACATAGCAGAAACACTGTAATATAGTGATTATTTTTCCAGTGCTTTATATTGTTTTTTTCCCCCCATAGGAAGTAAGTCTAGATTCTGGGAGCAACACTGAGATGTGCACTCCTGAGAGTTCACATGATGATGTTGGGGATGACCCAGGTGTACCACCCCTGAGGAGAACTGACAGCCTATCTGTAAATTTGCATAATTAAAACTAGCTGGACACTAGGGCTGAACGATTTTGGTAAATAACCTAATTACGATTTTTAAAAGCAATATTGTGATTGCAATTTAAAATGTGATTATTTTTTAAAGCTCTTTCTCTGCTGTATTATTCAACAAAGACAAACTAATACAATATTAGATAGAACATAACTGTTCCTTCCTGTTATGATGAAATTAAGTGATGCCATGAATCCAAAAACTATTTAAAAAATGATATTTGTTGAAAAGAGATGTTTAGAAAATTGCCAGCCAAATGCTTTAACATTATTAAATAATCCTTCAATGTACAAAATGTAATTTTCTGTGGCTAGGGGTCTCTTAATCATTACAATGGATGGTAAACACAGACTTTTGATGACGTGAAGTTGCGTGGAATTGTGGGAGTTGTAGTTTTCATTGTTAAACACCATCCCCGATTAGTTCACAGATGAGTTTACCCATTCAAGTTTATTTATGTTACGTTTAGTAATGTTTATTGATGCCTTTCTAATAGCTGCAATTTCCCCAACATAATTAAGTTTTTCTTGATTTGATTTGTATTGATATCTGAGCAGTTAGTCAACAAGCAAGCTAACATCAGCCAGCAGCTAAAATCACACTATCACAATATATTTCACATGTTGATGTCACAGGTTAGCAGTGGTCAAAACAATTATATTAAAAATAACTTCATGAGCGTGTTGAACGATGTTGTAACCTTATAATGTTACCTATCATGCATTAGCATGAGCTACCAGCACATTGTAACGTTAATAGCCTAATATGAAGCTGGATCGATTGATACTGAAATGTATCAATAAACAAGGTCTCTGCTGTGTTACTGTGTGCATGTAATTAATGACAAAATTATGCTGTGTGGCAGAAAAAAACACCATTACGGTTACTGAGTATTATTCTTTTTACGACACATATGATTTACAATTACTCTCAAGCGTATATCATCTGGGTGCCCGTGTTTTGATGGAAGTTAGAGGAACCAGAGAGGTCAAAGGTTATAGGACGCCACTGACAGGCGACTAAATGAAATGTCCCATGTCAGAAATTAAATTACAGATGTCCGTGGGTTAGAAAATTGTTGGAAACATTTATAGTGGAAGTAGACAACTCAACAAATTATATTACATAGATATTGTCATTTTTAGATATTTTAATGCAGAAATGTTACATATTGTATCTTTCAGTAATTAAAATGCAGTGGAATTAACTTCTATTAGCCGTGTAGTAGCTGTTAACACATTTTTGACTGTGTATGTTATAGCAGTGTTTCCCATACATAGGTTCTACTTGTGTGCACCACCCAGGTAAATTGAGACCCGCCCAAGTAGATAACATCTGAATTCAATTTTCTGTCCAAACAACAGTGTATTTTTTTACAGCACAAACAGACCAAATTTTAAGGATTGATGCACTTTTTTAAAATTATGAATTAGGTGACAGTGTGGTTAAGAGCCCATTACCTGTTAAGATGTCTGCTTTCCCCCTGAGAGACTTGGCTTTGACTCCTGGTCTGACCACTCCTTCAGTAACACTAGATGTCCCTACTGTACCTCCAGATTCATTTTTGATCAAGTGATCTACCAAATGTACAAACTATAGTTTTGTTTTATTAAAAAAAGATGAACTGTACTTATAAGTCTTGTTATATATGTCTTTTATTCAAACAGTAAATGTATGTTGCCAGTAATCTGTCAATTTGTTGTATTTATATATTATCATTCAATATTTTAACAGGATCCTAAAAGATCTAAGATAAGACAGCAACCTGAGTCTGACAGTTGTAGCCCAAAAACAGGTATTTCACACATTAAATGCAGTGGAATATGGACCCATTTCCAACAGAAATATATACTTTAGACCTTGTTGTGTACGTATATATGTAGTTAGTTTGTATGACACATAAGTAAATTGTTGCCAGTTAACTGTCAATTTCTTTTATTGATATACTTGTCTATTACTTTGGCAGGACCCTCAACATCAAAAAGAAGAAAGGAAACAGTCTTAAAACAGGTATTTAACACAATAAATACACTTTTAGCTATTTTAACAGGTCTTCCATCAGCCCTCCCTCCATACAGTAACCTGTATGATAACTAGTTGTTCATTTCAGTCAGAGATGGGAAGTAACGAAGTACAAATACTTCGTTACTGTACTTAAGTAGATTTTTCAGGTATTTTTACTTTACTTTACTATTTATTTTTGTGCCGACTTTTTACTTTTACTCCTTACATTTTTAACACAAATACTGGTACTTTCTTCTCCTTACGTTTTACAAAAGTGGCTCGTTACTTACCCACTTACAAAAGCGCGATGATACGTAACAACATTGTTTGTGACAGAACGTTCTCATTCTCATTCATAAATTCACCCCGTCTGTGTTGGGAAGCTCTGACATTTGGACCTTCGGGGTTTCCGTAGCCGTGCCCTGGATCTGACGTGAGGTCACTTAACGTTACTAAGCAACAACAAGTTGCATTCTTTGCGCGGTCTTTCCTTTCTCGCAACTAGTTAGTTACCTAGAGTTTGAACAAAGTTTTATAAGTAACGTGATGAAACGTTACCAGAGATGGGAAAAGTACTCACTTCTCATACTTAAGTAGAAGTACAGATACTTGTGTTAAAAAATACTCTGGTAAAAGTAGAAGTACTGATTTAACTTATTTACTCAAGTAAAAGTAACAAAGTACAGGCATGGAAATGTACTTAAAGTATAAAAGTAAAAGTAGCCTTGCGAATGACAACCATTTTTTATGCAAAGCTACCTGGAGCACAAATGTTACTAGAGAGCAAGCTGAGAAACTTCAGTAGCCATGGAGACAAGGCTCTTTATGTATATATGCCATTGTCTACATTTTAAATGGATGTCTGCCAAAAGGCCTAAAACATCACATATATGATTATTGTGACAGAGACTGGGACTCCAGGTTAATAAGATTCTGACTGAGTAGCAAGATATGAATTCAATTGTGATTCTGTAATAATTCACAGATCCAGTTCCATTGTTAATCAACATTTAAATGAATCTACATGTAAGTTCTGCATACTTTTAGAGTACAACTAACCAGTGGTGTAGTCTATTTTTTTGTAGTGAGTATACTGTGACTTTCCCCTCCCAGCCTCATACTCGCCTGTCCCAGAGCGACACCCCAGACAGTCGGTACTGTGACGTTTCTGAATACGAACTGTACACGGACAACTGACGTTTAAGTATTGATGGCGTTTATTTAAAGTCCTGGAAAAACAACACTTTTTGAGAAACGCAACCGAACCTGAACGCAACAGGACATCACATCACACAAATAAGCCATTTAACCGACACCCCCCCACTGCCACACAAAACCATGACTAATAATTAGCATCATCATACAACTTTTGTATCGATTAGCAGTAAAATCTGCTGATAAGGGCCTACATTTACTCAAAAGTATTTAATAAACTGTTTACAATCTTCAACACCATGGCTAATAAATGCATAAAAAGCAGACGAAAGGAGAAAAAAGCTCCACTCTTTCTATTTTAGTTAATTACCTGACCATTGCTAACTAACATTACCATATAGTCATTTAATTGTGTAAAGCAATGCATATTTAAGATTTAAGAATTTACTCTAATGTTGCATAGTCATTGACCTTATGAAGGCCAGGAGTTCTCACTGTCTCTCTCATCATCTGAAACAAGGACATATAAACATTGTATTCTGTTTACTGCTGTACACACTACACACACACACACACACACACACACACATAGACACACAGCACACACACAGGCACGCACACACACACGCGCGCGCGCGCACACACGCACGCGCGCACGCACGCACGCGGTATCATATAAGCTAGGCTACTCTCACTTACCAGGTAACAGTACTAGCCGGCTAACGTTGGTGGCAGCTGCAGTATCACCCGACGTGGCAGCAGCTTCAGGGACAGACTTTAGAAAACACTGAAGTAGTGTTATTTAGGTCTGTTTAGTAACGTTCAGAGATGGGAAGTAACGAAGTACAAATACTTCGTTACTGTACTTAAGTAGATTTTTCAGGTATTTTTACTTTACTTTACTATTTATTTTTGTGCCGACTTTTTACTTTTACTCCTTACATTTTTAACACAAATACTGGTACTTTCTACTCCTTACGTTTTACAAAAGTGGCTCGTTACTTACCCACTTACAAAAGCGCGATGATACGTAACAACATTGTTTGTGACAGAACGTTCTCATTCTCATTCATAAATTCACCCCGTCTGTGTTGGGAAGCTCTGACATTTGGACCTTCGGGGTTTCCGTAGCCGTGCCCTGGATCTGACGTGAGGTCACTTAACGTTACTAAGCAACAACAAGTTGCATTCTTTGCGCGGTCTTTCCTTTCTCGCAACTAGTTAGTTACCTAGAGTTTGAACAAAGTTTTATAAGTAACGTGATGAAACGTTACTAAACAGACCTAAATAACACTACTTCAGTGTTTTCTGAAGTCTGTCCCTGAAGCTGCTGCCACGTCGGGTGATACTGCAGCTGCCACCAACGTTAGCCGGCTAGTACTGTTACCTGGTAAGTGAGAGTAGCCTAGCTTATATGATACCGCGTGCGTGCGTGCGCGCGTGCGTGTGTGCGCGCGCGCGCGTGTGTGTGTGCGTGCCTGTGTGTGTGCTGTGTGTCTATGTGTGTGTGTGTGTGTGTGTGTGTGTGTAGTGTGTACAGCAGTAAACAGAATACAATGTTTATATGTCCTTGTTTCAGATGATGAGAGAGACAGTGAGAACTCCTTCATAAGGTCAATGACTATGCAACATTAGAGTAAATTCTTAAATCTTAAATATGCATTGCTTTACACAATTAAATGACTATATGGTAATGTTAGTTAGCAATGGTCAGGTAATTAACTAAAATAGAAAGAGTGGAGCTTTTTTCTCCTTTCGTCTGCTTTTTATGCATTTATTAGCCATGGTGTTGAAGATTGTAAACAGTTTATTAAATACTTTTGAGTAAATGTAGGCCCTTATCAGCAGATTTTACTGCTAATCGATACAAAAGTTGTATGATGATGCTAATTATTAGTCATGGTTTTGTGTGGCAGTGGGGGGGTGTCGGTTAAATGGCTTATTTGTGTGATGTGATGTCCTGTTGCGTTCAGGTTCGGTTGCGTTTCTCAAAAAGTGTTGTTTTTCCAGGACTTTAAATAAACGCCATCAATACTTAAACGTCTGTTGCCCGTGTACAGTTCGTATTCAGAAACGTCACAGTACCGACTGTCTGGGGTGTCGCTCTGGGACAGGCGAGTATGAGGCTGGGAGGGGAAAATCACAGTATACTCACTACAAAAAAATAGACTACACCACTGGTTAGTTGTACTCTAAAAGTATGCAGAACTTACATGTAGATTCATTTAAATGTTGATTAACAATGGAACTGGATCTGTGAATTATTACAGAATCACAATTGAATTCATATCTTGCTACTCAGTCAGAATCTTATTAACCTGGAGTCCCAGTCTCTGTCACAATAATCATATATGGGATGTTTTAGGCCTTTTGGCAGACATCCATTTAAAATGTAGACAATGGCATATATACATAAAGAGCCTTGTCTCCATGGCTACTGAAGTTTCTCAGCTTGCTCTCTAGTAACATTTGTGCTCCAGGTAGCTTTGCATAAAAAATGGTTGTCATTCGCAAGGCTACTTTTACTTTTATACTTTAAGTACATTTCCATGCCTGTACTTTGTTACTTTTACTTGAGTAAATAAGTTAAATCAGTACTTCTACTTTTACCAGAGTATTTTTTAACACAAGTATCTGTACTTCTACTTAAGTATGAGAAGTGAGTACTTTTCCCATCTCTGATTTCAGTCATCCCTATCTTGATTGTGATCCTGATGCAATTTTAATGAGAATTACAGTCATGCATTCTTTGTAAGCCCTTGGTGACATACTGTTATTCAAGGCTCTAGCTAGCTACATGAACTCAAGTTTAAGTTTTATGAATAAAACACGTGTCACTATTAGCAAATCATTTCAGAGATTGAGAGGAAATGGTGTTAATAGTTTAGCCTTACCCACAGGCTTGTGAGCCTTCAGTTTCTGAATGTAGAATAAATACACCTTGGCAAAGTTGTGACTGAGTAGCTTATTTTAAAATCGACAGCAGTAGTTTTGTCTGTTTTCTTGACAGTAACTTTAGGTACTGGGCAGAGTGCATAACCTGACACAGTAAGCTGTAATGCCCCTTTCACATCAAGGGCTCAATCAGAGTTATACCCAGGTTGACTGTGTTTGAATGGGTTAACCCCAAGTGGGTTGGATCAGGGTAGACTAGGATCGATTCCAATGTGAATTGCGCACGACCTAGGTCACTACCAGCCGGGGCGGCATATAAATATGTGAATGGTTGGAAATGACAGTGGGGCAGTTGTCACAGGTCACCGCCTATGTTTTCCGCACACTTTGAAAAAACAACAACATAAATTTTGTCTCACTGTGCTTTACTGGGCCTTCACTGTAGGCTGTATAAAACTAGGATGTTCACAGGCAGCTTCAACAACAGCAGAGCGGAGCGGTTCAATTCATTTCCCAACAGTCCGCTGGCAGTGGCCGCCAGTGACCGCCATGTTCACTAGTCTGCCTTTTGCAGAGCTGTAGCGGGGGACATTCTAAAACGCTTAACGTGAAAAAGCTTAACGTAGTTTAATGTATGTAAACAATGATCAATCATCACCAAATTTCTCATGATCATATCTTGTCATGAACAATTAAGCCAGTCAAAAAAACTAAATTGAAATCCAACGATTACAGAACTTATCTCACGTTAATGTTTTATTCGTCATTGGCCCCTATGGCGAGGAAAAAGCTTAACGTGGTTTAATGTACCTAAACAACGATCAATCATCACCAAATTTATCTCTCATATTGCTCATCATAACCACTGAAAACTTTCAAAAAATCTAACCCAAAGTCCAATTATTATGGACGTTATCTGACATTAAGTGTTTCTGCTTAACGTGAAAAAAAACCTTAACGTGGCTTAATGTACCTAAACAACGATCAATAAAAACAAAAAAAATGACAATGACTTCAATGCTTTATTCTATGCAGCTACACCAAATGAATGAACTGGACAAGTGAAGTTAGTGCTGCTTACTGTGTTAAGACCCTGAACTATCTTACCTCAGGTAGGCTACTACTGAAGAATTGGTCAGTCATTGGCTACATAACTTGTTTGTGAAGGATATAGTGGGCTTAGTTTTCCTGTAGGCACTTACATTTCTTAGATTTTTCATTCAAGTTGACAACAGTCAAGATGATGGAACACTAACCAATGTTATTTAATTTCTAATCATGGTATTAGAAAAAATTGTCCACATCTGTCCTCTTTCTTAAAATCACCCCATGGCACAGTGAGTGTGTGCTGTGGACATTCTTAGGCTTTCATTAGGGCCTGCTTGTAAGACTAAAACATGCTACCATTCATTATTACACACGACATTAATAGCAGCTGTAACCGGTGTTGTGATAAGTTGGCTTTAATTGACTGATGTTAGAGAGTTCAATCAGATGCTTCACCATATTGAAGGATTTTTGTGATTGAGAATTACCAACAATTTGATCGAACTTGTAGGCTATTGAAATTGTATGTCATTGTATGTTTGTATGTTATTTCTAAACTTAGGCTGTGTTTGGGTGCGTAAGACACAATGTTAGTGTGGGCTCAGCCTAGAGCCGGCCCTGTTCAGATTTTTCGGTTACATTGTAAACTTTGTTCTCTAAGTGAAGATACTGTCTTTACACTCCGTGGCATATTCCATATCTATGGCGAGTCTCTGTTAGACAAACCTAGATAGATAGATAGATAGATAGATAGATAGATAGATAGATAGATAGATAGATAGATAGATAGATAGATAGATAGATAGATAGATAGATAGATAGATAGATAGATAGATAGATAGATAGATAGATAGATGCTACACTGGCCTTACCAATCCTGCAAGACGCAAAGTTGTAGTGGAAGGATGGAAGTCACTCAAACTTGCCCGCCAGACGCAAAACTTGTTGAGTTGTAACCAAAAAAAAAAAATCCTAGCCCCTCTGGCTTTAGGGAATAAGGGAAAACAACTAAAAGAGCATGGGAGTTGAGGTATTTGCACCTAGATAAAAAGTAAACGATTGAAACTGTAATATGAACTGCTATTCTTATTTTATTTTTTTTTCATTATTGTAACGGTGTCTTGCTTTATCCCTCAGACTTCTGTCAACAAACAAGAAAAGGTGATGAATGCCTGGAAGACCCTCACAGTATGCTTGTTAGGTGAAAATGCCCAGGTTCAGTTCAGCTCGAGCACATAACACATTTGTGGTAATCAGTGCAAGCAATGACTACACGATCTTCTGTCATACATTTCACGTGAAAAATTACACACAAAATGTACTCATCCCTGTATTCTGGATCACCCTTACATCTGGATGAGTAGCACAGGGTCCAGTTCTTGGTGTTAGCATGATCCATCTGTAGCCTTTACAAGTGGACTTGTAGTCTCTCTCCCTCACTAGTACAGCCTTCGTCTCCGCATCATATGACTGCACCTTTCTCCTGTGACATAGGAGTTTTTTTTGGGAGAGGCCTGACCGTCTGTGTTTCCCTGGCTTGTACTCTTCAACGAGAGACTGGATCCACAGTCTAGCTTTGTGGCTGTCCACTGGCCCTAATTGATCGTTCCTGATGACTGCACAGGCATAGAGAATAGTAAAAACACCACAGTCATATCCATTGCCTTGTTGTGGGACATTTATGACATCTGTAACAGTCCAATCAGATACCTGAAAATCTTCTCCAGCAGCGTGAAAATACAGGCCACAACTTTGAGAAGTGTTGAACAGGCAGTGTTTGCAGTTGCAGAGCTGTGGATGGAATTGTAGATGGAAATGTCCCGATCCCTCAAATCTGCTGAAGCTAGAACCCAGTGTAAGCCTGAACCTTTCACATCAGTGTTGAAGGGCATCAATATCGTGTCAAAATTCAGAGCTTTTTGTGCTGCACAGAACTGCAAAAATGGGCCAAAATTCGAAACTGCAGCCATCTGGTAAATGTAGGTTTGCACACATAAAACAGAGTCCACTTTTGTGCTTGACCAATGTAGCCTGCAATGGCCTGCTCAATAGTCTATAGCTTTTTCCTTAAATGAACAGAAACACTTAATGTCAGATAACGTCCATAATAATTGGACTTTGGGTTAGATTTTTGACAGTGTTAAGTGGTTATGATGAGCAATATGAGAGATAAATTTGGTGATGATTGATTGTTGTTAAGGTACATTAAACCACGTTAAGCTTTTTCCTTACATGAAGCAGAAACGCTTAATGTCAGATATCGTCAATAATAATTGGACTTTGGGTTCGAGTTTTTGACAGTTTTCAGTGGTTATGATGAGCAATATGAGAGATAAATTTGGTGATGATTGATCGTTGTTTAGGTACATTAAACCACGTTAAGCTTTTTCCTCGCCATAGGGGCCAATGACGAATAAAACATTAACGTGAGATAAGTTCTGTAATCGTTGGATTTCGATTTAGTTTTTTTCACAGGCTTAATTGTTCATGACAAGATATGATCATGAGAAATTTGGTGATGATTGATCGTTGTTTAGATACATTAAACTACGTTAAGCTTTTTCACGTTAAGCGTTTTAGAATGTCCCTGTAGCGGAGCTTTACATGCAAAACTGCCTGTAAAAACACAGCATTAGAACATAAACATATAGAAATATGTTTCGTTTAATTCTCTCGGCACCACCGCTCTTACTCCCTCTCTCTGGTACGAGACAGTCTGACCGTCTGCAGCCTGCAGTTCAGTGCAACTGCTGGGAAGTGTGAATCTCTTTTCTCTTTTTTTTAAACGAGTTGTGAAGCCAACAGCAAAGCCCTACTTTACTTTGAATTAAATAAAAATAAATACAAAGAGAAATGTTCTCCCCTCGTCTTAAAATAGTCAAAAAACGATACTAGAGTTACCTATTTCCTTGTCCAGCTGCTGATATAAACATGCAGAGGAAAAATCACACTGCACAAAATCATCTGAGAATAGTTTGATGGTTATTTACTTGTGCCTTAGAACATAATCACTGCAAAACAAAATAAACTTAATTTAATCTCTCCCTACTGTACTACAAATAGCTAAAGAAACATTTAGTTCTGCTGGTATACAGTTACCTCTCCGGGAACCATCACCGTATCGTGGCGGAGAGGTTTGTGTGTCCCTATGAACCTGAGGGCTGTGTTGTCTGGAGCTTTGTGCTCCTGGTAGGGTCTCCCATGGCAAAGTGGTCTCAGGTGAGGGGCCAGACGAAGAATGGTTCAAAAAACCCTATGAAAAAACGAGGAAGGGATAGAGAGACCCTGCCCGGAGGAAGCCCGGGGCCCCCGTCTGGAGCCAGGCCCAGAGGGAGGGCTCGTCCGCGAGCGTCTGGTGGCCGGGTTTGCCACGGAGCCCGGCCAGGCACAGCCCGAAAAAGCTACGTGGCACCTATCTCTCCATCCCATGGGCCCACCATCTGTGGGAGGAACCGCTGGGGTCGGGTGCGCTGCCACACGGGTGGTGGTGAAGGTCAGGGACTTCGACGGACCAGACCCGGGCGGCAGAGGCTGGCTCTGGGGACGTGGAATGTCACCTCGCTGTGGGGGAAGGAGCCGGAACTTGTGCGGGAGGTGGAGCGCTACCAGTTGGATCTGGTGGGGCTTACTTCTACGCACAGTCTCGGTTCTGGAACCGTACTCCTGGAGAGGGGGTGGACTATTTTCTTCTCCGGAGTTGCCCAGGGTGTGAGGCGCCAGGCGGGTGTGGGGATACTCACAAGCCCCCGGCTGAGCACCGCTACGTTGGAGTTTACCCCGGTAGACGAGAGGGTCGCCTCCCTACGCCTGCGGGTTGTTGGGGGGAAAACTCTGACTGTTGTTTGTGCATATGCACCAAACAAGAGTTCAGAGTATTCTGCCTTCTTGGAGACCTTGAATGGAGTCCTGTATGGGGCTCCGGTGGGGGACTCCATAGTTCTGCTGGGGGACTTCAACGCACATGTGGGCAATGATGGAGACACATGGAGAGGCGTGATTGGGAGGAACGGCCTCCCTGATCTAAACCAGAGTGGTTGTCTGTTATTGGACTTCTGTGCTAGTCATGGATTGTCTATAACAAACACCATGTTCGAACATAGGGATGCTCATAAGTGTACTTGGTACCAGAGCACCCTAGGCCGAAGGTCAATGATTGATTTTATAATCGTTTCATCTGATCTGAGGCCGTATGTTTTGGACACTCGGGTGAAGAGAGGGGCGGAGCTGTCAACTGATCACCATCTGGTGGTGAGTTGGGTCAGGGGGTGGGGGAAGACTCTGGACAGACCTGGTAAGCCCAAACGGGTAGTGCTGGTAAATTGGGAACGTCTGGAGGAGGCCCCTGTCTGACAGACCTTCAACTCACACCTCCGGCGGAGCTTTTCGTGCATCCCTGTGGAGGCTGGGGGCATTGAACCTGAGTGGACAATGTTCAAAGTTTCCATTGCTGAAGCTGCGGCAGGGAGCTGTGTTCTTAGGGTCTTAGGTGCCTCAAGGGGTGGTAACCCATGAACACCGTGGTGGACACCGGTGGTCAGGGAAGCCGTCCGACTGAAGAAGGAGTCCTTCCGGGATATGTTATCCCAGAGGACTCCGGAGGCAGTCGCAAGGTACCGAGGGGCCCGAAGGGCTGCAGCCTCAGCCATGAAAGAGGCAAAGCAGCGGGTGTGGGAGAAGTTTGGAGAAGACATGGAGAAGGACTTTCGGTCGGCACCAAGGCGCTTCTGGAAAACCGTCCGCCACCTCAGAAGGGGGAAGCGGGGAACCATCCAAGCTGTGTACAGTAAGGATGGGACGTTGTTGACCTCAACTGAGGAGGTAATAGGGCAGTGGAAGGAGCACTTTGAGGAACTCCTAAATCCAACTGATGCACCCTCTTTGTTAGAGGCAGAGCTGGAGGATGACGGGGGATTGTCGTCCATTTCCCTGGTGGAGGTCACTGAGGTAGTCAAACAACTCCACAGTGGCAAAGCCCCAGGGATTGATGAGATCCGTCCAGAAATGCTGAAAGCTCTGGGTGTGGAGGGGCTGTCTTGGTTGACACGCCTACTCAACATTGCGTGGAAGTCTGGGACAGTGCCAAAGGAGTGGCAGACCGGGGTGGTGGTTCCCCTCAGGGCCGGATTGGGACTCATTTTCAGCCCTGGAGTTTCATGCCTTAGGCCGGCCCACTTTAGTTCACGACTAAAGGCTTAATTCATATTACTTTTATCCTATTCCCTTTCAATCGTGGGCTTTGTATATTCACTATTGTTTGATTAAAAACATAATGGGTCACTAGTAACACTTGGGCATAGAAAGTTGTTATATATATATATATATATATATATATATATATATATTGTAACCGTGATCACGGCAAAAAAAAAAAATGCTTTTCTTACTTAGTATTTTTGTCTTGTTTCCAGTCCAAATATCTAAAAAAAAATCTTACATCAAGATGCATTTACTAAACAAGTATGAAAAAACACCTCAAAATTAAGTGATTTTTGCTTAAAACAAGCTACATTATCTGCCAAAAATTGTTTTAGATGTAGCTTGTTTTAAGCAACAACAACAAAAAAAAAATCACTTAAGTTTTAGTTTTCAGAAAACAAGACATAATTTCTTATGACATTTCACTTTTTTTTTTTTTTTTTTTTTAACCTTTATTTATTCAGGGGAGGTTCACTGAGAGACTCTCTTTTGCAGGAACGCCCTGATCACATTCACACAGTTCCCCATTCATACCTGGAAGCTGCCCAGTACAACCAGTCTGATCAGCTGGCCACTGAGCAGCTCCACTGGAGCAGTTGGGGGTTAAGGGCCTTGCTCAAGGGCACCTCAGTGGTGGTAATGAGGGAGGGACAAGCGCTGCTCTTTCACTTTTCCTCACCCAGATTTGATCCTGTCGGTGTGGGGATTGAACCGACGACCTCCCGGTCACAAGCTCACTTCTCTAACCTTTAGGCCACCACTTGTCTAGTAAATGTATCTTGAATTAAGCATATTTAGATATTTGAACTTGAAACAGGTAAGATACTAAGTAAGAAAAGCATTTTTTTCAGTGATAACGTTTTCTTATTCACACATTATGGTACATCAGCAGCTTACCTGTGTCTCACAGTGAGAGCATTAGTCTCTTCACACCTGGCTCTGTGTCTGACACTAAATGAAATGTTTTACATTTATTTCTCACCACAAATATCCCCTTTTTACAAAGCTTTCAAATCAAGTCAAGTCAGTTTCATTAATGATTCATTATTATTAATGTATAATAATCTCAGGGCATGTTTCATTGAGCAGGGCTCTGGTGTGGTGGGCTCCTGACTGGAGCTCGGTAACATTACCGGGCCTCGCTGCTCTTCACTGTTAGCAGCAAACCGGACTAGAGGCGGCTGCTGCTGAACCGCTACAAGAAAAACGGTTGATACATGAACGGTGGTTTGCAGACAACGTTGTTTTGCACGGTCGCGAGCATCTTGCACTGCTCCTAACTACCTTAACGTTAGCTTACTTACCGGCCTCGTCGTCTTCATTTGTTTATTTGAGGAAAATGTGCTCAGCTTAGAACATTTGGCCGCGTCACTTTCCAAAGCTTTCTTCTTTTTTATTCTGGCCTTTTCAGCGCCGCCTTTGCGCTTCCTGTTATCTATTTTTATCTGCCTTTTTTATTTTGAGCAACTTGCAAGGTGCCGTGTTGGGGGGGGGCAGGGAGTCAAAAGAGAATCACGTCATCATTAACCTGCAGGCTGCACTCTGCGAGAAAATATTAAATAAAAAGAGTGGGACTGCAATAAAATAATGAATAAAAAGAGTGGGACTGCGATAAAATAATGAATAAAAAAGTGGGGCTGCTGTGAGTGCAGGCAGCCATAGGGACAGCATCCATATTTCAACCCAGTGCCATGACAACAACCATAGACCTATATATAATATGGACCCAGCTACTTCGCTGTTTTTGACGGAGACCAGTGAAGTCTATTAGAAGCACTTTTCCGGTGATGGCTGAGCGTTACTGTGCAGCTGCAAACTGAGCTTCCCGCCGTAGATGTGACGTGAGCAACGTGTCTGAACGTTGTAAGTCTTCTGGTAGCTGTGCCAAGAGAAATCTCAATCATTCCGAATCTTGCAGAGACGGAGAGCGTAGGTATATGTAAGGAGATAACATAGGCACAGGCTAATTATTGCTAACTAAAATGCTAGTTAATAGTAGCAATTAAACTTAAACAGCTAATGTAAGTTGAAACTGCCTGCGAGCTTCTCCTGTACTATACGGTAATTCCTCTACTCTGCGACAATAAGTCGTGTGGTTATGACACAACCGTTAGCCTATTTTTATAAAAACGTCTGCTACGGAGCCATAACGTGAGGTACAAGGTAATGGAGCCTTTTATACATTGTCGTGTTTCTTTAGAAATAAACGAGGGACAAATGAAATCTTTAAACGCTTCAGATGTAACGTTATTGGCTGTCAAAGTGACGCCAAAATGAATGGCAGTCAATGGGATGCTAACAGGGGGTGATAGCTTATTACCATCAAAATGGCACCATAGGAGGCTTCACTCTGAGGAGAGAAGCCTGGCCCCTTGACAACAACGGCCCTCGCGGCCAAAAAAACAGACCGGCCCACCGGGAATTTTCCCGGTGCTCCCGATTAGCCAATCCGGGCCTGGTTCCCCTGTTCAAAAAGGGGGACCAGAGGGTGTGTACCAATTACAGGGGTATCACACTTATCAGCCTCCCTGGTAAAGTGTACTCCAAGGTGCTGGAAAGGAGGGTTCAGCCGATAGTCGAACCTCGGGTTGAAGAGGAACAATGCGGATTCCGTCCTGGTCGTGGAACAACGGATCAGATCTTTACTCTCGCAAGGATCCTGGAGGGAGCCTGGGAGTATGCCCATCCAGTCTACATGTGTTTTGTGGATCTGGAGAAGGCATATGACCGGGTCCCCCGGGAGACATTGTGGGAGGTGCTGCGGGAGTATGGGGTGAGGGGGTCCCTTCTCAGGGCCATCCAATCTCTGTATGACCAAAGCGAGAGCTGTGTCCGGGTTCTCGGCAGTAAGTCGGACACGTTCCAGGTGAGGGTTGGCCTCCGCCTGGGCTGCGCTTTGTCACCAATCCTGTTCGTAGTATTTATGGACAGGATATCGAGGCGTAGTCGTGGTAGGGAGGGGTTGCAGTTCGGTGGGCTGGGGATCTCATCGCTGCTCTTTGCAGATGATGTGGTCCTGATGGCATCATCGGCCTGTGACCTTCAGCACTCACTGGATCGGTTTGCAGCCGATTGTGAAGCGGCTGGGATGAGGATCAGCACCTCTAAATCTGAGGCCATGGTTCTCAGCAGGAAACCGATGGAGTGCCTTCTCCAGGTAGGGAATGAGTCCTTACCCCAAGTGAAGGAGTTTAAGTACCTTGGGGTCTTGTTCGCGAGTGAGGGGACAATGGAGTGGGAGATTGGTCGGAGAATCGGCGCAGCGGGGGCGGTATTACATTCAGTTTATCGCACCATTGTGACGAAAGAGCTGAGCCAGAAGGCAAAGCTCTCGATCTACTGGTCAGTTTTCGTTCCTACCCTCACCTATGGTCATGAAGGCTGGGTCATGACCAAAAGAACGAGATCCAGGGTACAAGCGGCTAAAATGGGTTTCCTCAGGAGGGTGGCTGGCATCTCCCTTACAGATAGGGTGGAGGGATTACATCTCCAACCTGGCCTGGGAACACCTCGGGATCGCCCCTGTCAGAGCTGGTTAATGTGGCTCAGGAAAGGGAAGTTTGGGGTCCCCTGCTGGAACTGCGACCCGACCACGGATAAGCGGACGACGATGGATGGATGGTATACAGTTAGGCGGGAGTACTGTATGTGATGTTAGCTGTTCACTGAATATGACGTGCAAAGCCCTGCTACATTTCTAGCATTTAAGGTTCTTGTTATGCATTGCTCCCGGGTTGACCCAGGTGAGCTCTGATGTCATGACCAGGGATATACCCATTTAGACTGGCTCAGTTTGAATTTCCAAAAGGAGGGTTGAGCCCTGATCAGACAACCCTTGTGAAACCCTGGCCCAACCTTGGTCAGTGGTGTGAAAGAGGTATAAGAGGTAACACCTCTTCTCACAACAGGTAATAACATGCTTACTGAGTGATATGTAAATATAGTGGTTGTGCTTGTGCCATTTGTTTTCTGTTGTCAGCCACTAAGCATTAGTCAATACAACTGATGCTGTAAAATAAATAAGGTTACCACGCTGTTTTTTTTAAGTATAGAGGCTTCAACTTGGTGTAGTAGAATATTCGCTTTCAGGACATTGCTCAATAAAAAATACACATTTGATCAAAATAATAAAGTTGATTTAAAACTTTTACATCGCCAGACTACGCCCCTAATTGTCTTTTTTTCTGTTTCTTTAGAAACCTCAAAGAAGAGGAGTTGGTAATTGGCAGAGGTCCACGCTGTGGAAAAGACACTAATGGCCTTCATAGAATCTGGTAAAGTACCATGGAAGTCAGAGTGTGTTGCCTGTATTAAGGCTTCACCAGAAGCACTTAGAAAAAGAACATGGACAAAAAAGTGCAAAATGAATTTACTGAAAGACTTTGCACTTGTTCTTGTGTTTTGATACATGCAACGCTCTTTGCATTTGTTGTAACATTTATCTTTAGCACCCAGCAAACTGTTATTTGTGGTACTCTCTTATCCCCTGAGGAGAACTTTTCTTTTGCTTACTCTACTTACCTGAGTGCACAATATGTCCAAATATCACTCAGTTGGTGTGTCACCTCAGTTATGAAATACTTTCCATGCAAAATGACCATTTGTATATTAACAACTTTGGTTGAATAGGTGAAGAAAATGTTGTTGTATGCTCAGTTTTTACCAAACTTTACTATTTAAGACACTTTGGCTATAAGAAGCTTGTCCATGTGTGAGAAGTGCTGAAAATGGCATTAGTTTAAGAAGCACAGAGCATACAGCTGGATAATGAGACTTGGATATGGCATGTGAAATTATATAATTTGCTTGCGAGCACAGAATCCTGACACATTCAGGAGTATTAAGTATTCCTTTATTACACTTAATCGCAGAGTGAGCATATTGCTTGTACAAATGTTAAGTCCATCCACACATCAGATGCAGTTTAGCCAATTATGACTAATGGATCTTAGATAGACTGACAGACGTATAGGTCTCCAAATTCATGGTTCTAAGTCACTGTTGAAACCACTTTAGCCGCTACTGCCATGATGTGTTTGCTGCTTTTTTGTGCATTCCAAAGGTTTGCTTCTGGTAAAGTTAAATAAGAGGCAGAATGAAGCTAAAAAAACTGCAAAGGCCATTTGAATAAAGGTTTTGTGAAAATATTAACTTAATTTGTCCCTTTTTTACAGCAGATCTAGGTTCTTTCCCATCTTCCATTCTGGAAGAAAACATCTGGTATTTAAATCATCAAATTCAGTAAAATGCAGCTTTGTAAAGCAGGGCTGGTGTTTGTCACAAACCAGTTTTTAATTTTTAAAATGAGTTTCTTTGTAATTTGTTGAATCATACTAAGTAAAAGAGCAGTACAAACGCAGCATAAACATGAAATCATCTTGTTTAAAGTTTGGATATTGAAAGAATTTTTTCAATCTAACAAAATGCTTGTCATGAATTGTGCAGTGCCTAACAGTGTGTGTGTGTGTGTGTGTGTGTGTGTGTGTGTGTGTGTGTGTGTGTGTGTGTGTGTGTGTGTGTGTGTGTGTGTGTGTGTGTATTCACAGAATAAAACCTAATGGGAAAATACAAAAAACAAATGAACACAAACGACAAACATTTAACAAATTAACTCCAAGAAAAAGTCATTCAGAACTAAATAATATGACAGGAAAACCAGAAAAGGTTCGGACTGTTTGTTATAAAGTGTTTGATGTCTGAGATGTTGTTGATGTAAGTTTGTGTCTCTTTCATTTTAAACATCTAAAGTTGGATTTTGGTGATTTGTGTTGAAAACTCCATCAGGATGGGTAAAATAAAAACATCACCCAATAACATATTTCATGAAAAGGAATTTATTAAAATATGTTCTTATACATTTACTTTGCTTAGAAAATAAATGATGAATGCGATTTGTTTATAGAAAAAAAGTTTTGTTTTAGTATATGTACAACATTTTCTTTAAAGGTCCAATATGTAATACTGACAGGTAGTGTTTAAAATAGTTACTGCAGTACAAATTCAAAATACTGGAGAGAGTTGGGCTGGATACTAGACTTCCTCACAGATGGATCCCAGCGAGTGAGAGTCAATGGTCACCTCTCTGACTTGGCCCTCATCAACTGGCTCACCCCTCCTCTACATTCTGTACACCAATGGCTGTCGCTCTGTGACTGAAAACCGACACTTTGTGGAGTTTGCTGATGATACGGTTATTGTCAACTTACTGAACAAAGAGGAAAGACGGCGACATTGCTGAGCTTTGTGCCCGACTGACAGCCACCCTTTCTCTGCCTAAAGTAACTAGGAGTTTTGTCAAATATCATTCGGACGGTGCGTCTTTCGTCCTCAGAGGGTTAATATCTGGTGACATATTGCTATAATTGTTTTTATTAAATACAGTAAATATATTACATATTGGACCTTTAAACTATACAATGTGTGTGGCGCCAATTGTTTTCCTCTCCGGCGGGCATGGCTCTGTGTTTTCACATTCACTTCAATACAGTCAGCGTTGTCTTTGAGCAGCATCTAGTGGCCATTAGAGGAACAACAGCTTATTAAACATCAGCCCGAGATTCATTTTAAAAGTTGTTCACATCATCGTATAAAAACAGAGTTTACATCATATAAGTCACAGTATTTGGATAAACTTGTGTACAAACACACCAGATGTTTTAGCAAAGAACTGGGTATAAAAAATACAATATGAGACATAGGTGTGGGAAGTGGGCCCTGGTGGCCAAGCTTTAAAACTGCAATGACCATAAAATGATAGCTTATAAATATCTCTGGTTGTTGTTTGTGTTCCACGACATTTTGTATGTCATGTTTGGGTTGTGGGATGAAGAGAGGGATAATTTTATTAATTTTAAAATGATTTATCTTCAGTATAAATGTAATGTAAATGGACTGTATTTATATAGTGCTTTTCTAGTCTTAACATCTACTCAAAGCACTTTTACATAGTACAGGAACCATTCACCATTCACACACATTCATACATTGGAGCCATACCACTGAGCCACAGCCGCGTGTGATGCGATTACAATTCAGCCTACGCATAGCATGCACACACACTCACAGCCACACACAACAACGAATAGGAGTGAGTTTTTGAAAGGAGACAGAGGTAGAGTGGTCTGCAGAATACAGAGCCTGTGTAATATAGTATCTTTAGACTCTACGTAGACCGTGGACCCCCCCCAGCACCCCCTGCCGAAAATATCTTCCCGCGCATCTAATATGAGAAAAAGTTTTAGCCTCGATATGCACACTCGGTGACTCGCTGCTTCTGTTTTTGGTTGATTTTTTTAAAACTTTTGTGTTTTTTAGAATGTTTTTTTTCAACTTTTGATTCTGTTACCATGAAAAGTTGAAAAACAATGGGAAAAAAAGCATAAAAAAAGATTTTTTATGCTTTCTTTCATTTTTGTGTCCCCCCCCCCCCCCTCCCCACCCATTATCTATCTTTAACTTTTCTTTACTCATTTCACATTTTGTTTATTTTTTTCACGGTTTTGTTAATTCATTTGTTTGTTTGTTTTAAAAAAAAATGTTGTTACTTTGATGTTTTTTATAATGTTTTTGGTGGGGTTTTTTTTTTATGCTTTTCCCCGCTTTTGTGTTTTTTTTTCACATTATCTATCTTTTACTTTTCTTTACTCATTTGGACGCCAGCGCCCCGAACATTTGCCTATACAGCTACTGGCCGGCTGTGGCACACCTCTCTGCGTCTCTCTATTTCCCTGCGTCCTGTCCTTGTAGTGTGTTGTTTCCTCAGCTCTTGATGGCGTGCAGTTCTTTCTCTTCAGACGAAGCATCCACCAGCTCATAGCCGCCTTTACTCCCCACCGGTGGCGGCGGCTCCTGGTCTCCGGCCCGTCGCCGCAGCACCACCACTGTCAGCAGGAAGCAGAGCAGACCGCCACATACAAACACCACCTGCAGACCCAGAAACCTGCACACACACACACACACACACACACACACACACACACACACACACACACACACACACACACACACACACACACACACACACACACACACACACACACACACACACACACACACACACACACACACACACACACACACTTTGTTGTTTTGATGTCCAAGCTTAAGTAAGGAGAGTATTATTCCAAGAATAACTTTAGATTTTCCCAGATTAAGGTGGAGAGAATAACGTGGATATTCCCTTAGATTGGCCGGAGTCATAAAAATGCAGAAGAAGAGTCAGGTACTCACAGGTGTACCAGGCGTTTACAGGTAAAGGTGTGAACGCGTCTGAGGAGGACTCACCTCTGTCTGAAGTGGTCCAGGTTGTAGTACTGACAGGAAGTCTGCTTGCCGCACTTCCTACCCCACAGGATGCAGGTGGTGTCGATGATGCTGCCGTATAACACCGGGCCAGGCATGAATGCTGCGCGCGCACACACACACACACACACACACACACACACACACACACACACACACACACACACACACACACACACACACACACACACACACACACACACACTTCCCGTATAATAAACTCTGGTTTGAAACTCAGAAAGGACTTTATGTGATCTGGTGTACTGCTGAGACTTTAGACCTCGTGTGCCTTGCTCAAAGTGCCGAGGAAGAAGATACTTACCGAGCACTCTGAACAGCATGTACTGAACTCCCACCGCGAGAGACTTGTCCTCGGCGGGCACCGTCCTGCAGCAGAGACACAAACATCCCACTCAGAACAAAGCCCACGACGACGATCTGGCTGCTTCATTTATGTTAAAAACACATTCCTTCACAGTCATAACTCAATCAGATCTGAACACACAGACATGTTGTGTTCAGTGTGACTTACACTTTCTAAGGACGTCTTCAGATTCAATATCAATTGAGAATAAATGTCTGACAATACACTTTGAAACTGTAGGGAAAAAAACACGCTCCTTATACCTGCAGAACTTGTTTTGGAGGATATTATCACCATAGTAACTGGTTTCAATTAAATCCTCTGAACACCCACACAGGTGTTCTCAGCTAACCTGACTGACTGGACCTCTTCCCAGGACTGTGTGGGTGTGTTTGGACTGATTATATGACATCTTCCTGAGTCTCGTTAGCTTTGTTGCACCTGTTAGGGCGGGACAGATGACAGCTTTATCATTCTTATTGGTAGAAAAGATTTGTTACCAAATAAATTCCGGTCTGAGCTCCCCCCCCCCCCTTTCAACCTGAGCAGAGGTCTGATCAGCCAGAATAACTGAAATCACCCATGTGGCTGTTCAGAAGCTTTAACCCTTGTGTTGCCTTCCCCGTCGACCATGATGCAACTTTTTGTTTTTTTGGATCCAAATTTAAAATAATTTTTTTTAAACATTTTGGTCATATTTTAAAAAGACACTTTTGTCACTTGTTTTCTGTGCTTTTTGAACTTTATGAAACTTTTTTCTACGTTTTTGTCACTTTTCCTGACATTTTTAAACCTTTTTTTTTTATATTTTTTTTACGTTTTTGTCACTTTTTCCGAATTTGTTTTGTCGTTCTTTAACAAAGAAAAAAAAATGTAAATGCTCTAAAATTTTATAAAACAGCCAAATTCAATGAAACTAGTGAACTGATCATTTATTTGACTTGACGTTATGTTTTTTTTACATTTTGGTTGAAAGGAACCCACATGTTCTGATATAGAAACTTTGACCCGAGGACAACAGGAGGGTTAAAATGGTTTCTCAGTATATCCAATTAGGGCAACAACCAGAATATAGTATGTGCACGTAAACATAGTGATTGGAGGACACAGGAAACTGGGCACGAGCACAGAGTTTGGGAACATAAATTATGTGTTTTTATGATTTTAGAGTAACATTTTTTTTATTAAATTCAGGTAACGTTACTTGGAAAATACATATTTTTCTATGGCTTTAAATCCTTGTGCTGTCCTCCCGGCTAAAGAAATTTTGACAAATATTTTTTTCCCACCTAGGCTTCCGACACCTTTTCTGCTTATTGTCTGTTTTTTGAACATTCTTTATTTAAAATTATGTAATGTAAATGGACTGTATTTATATAGCGCTTTTCTAGTCTTAACAACTACTCAAAGTGCTTTAACATAGTACAGGAACCATTCACCATTTACACACATTCATACACTGAGGCCGAGGCTGCCGTACAAGGCGCCACCTGCTCATCAGATAAACATTCACACACATTTACACTCTGATGCAACTCAGGGTTCAGTGTCTTGCCCAAGGACACTTCGACTAAGGACACTTCGACTAAGGACACTTCGACTACCAACCTTCCGATTGGCAGGCAACCACTCTACCACTGAGCCACAGCCATCCCATTATGCATATAAAAACAAAGCAAAGCAAAACAATACATTTAGGACAAAATGCAAAAAACCCCAAAACAAATAAAGAACAATTAGTGTCTCTGCAAACATACAAACCTAGTCAAGATGTACACAGTTGGACATCCCACAAAACGAAACCCCGAATAGAGGGGAGAAAGTACATTCGACAGGCGACTCCCACAAAACAACAAAAACAGACATAACTTCTCACAACAAGCTCTCGCCATTGTTGAAGGGTGGGAGGTAGAGGTCTGAGCCAGGACAGGGTTATCATTTTCCTCGCCACGAGTAGGAAAATCTGTAATAGCTGGACTTTCCTTTTTCCTATATCCTCCCCTGGAGTCAAACCCAGTATATAATGTAATGAGTTCAGTGGTAATTTAATTTTCAAAATGTCTTGAATTTCTGCTTGGATCCCATGCCAAAATGGAATCGGTATCGGGCAATCCCAGAAGATGTGAGTGTGGTCCCCAATCTGTTTACGTTTCCTCCAGCATACATTTGTAGTATTTTTGTCATATTTTGATGTAACAGAAAGTGTCTTGAAGTGTCTCATTTGTAATTTCCAATTGAATTCCTTCCACACTGGACTATGAGTGACTTTGTGACCCTGCTCACACACCAACTACCACTCCTCATCTTCAATAACAACATTCATTTCTAACTCCCACTTTTCCTTTATATCTAAAGAATTTTCTGAGAAATGTGTTTGTAAATGTTTATATATATTGGATACCATCTTCTTCATACTATTCCCCTCTATACATTTTACCAGAACATTTTCTAAAGATGATGGTTGTTGTTTCAAAGCATTGTATTCAATGTACGACAAGAGGTAATCACTCAATTGTAAATACCTATAGAAATCCTTAGAACACAATCCATATTTATCTTGTAATTGCTTAAAAGATTTAAGTGTTTCTCCATCAAACATCTGGTTTATGGTTATTAGTATCCAACTTGTTTGGCATAAAATCAACATAATAAGGGCATAACTAAATACTCTTTGTAAGAGGGGCGTAACCTCATCTTGAAAATTCTTATAAAATTCACCTGGGTATCCATGTACTCCCGGCGCCTATATTGCGCCTTACTATGAGTGTCTCATAGTAAACAGAAAAAGCTTCTGCTATGTCTTTAGGGTGGGACAGTATTTTGTTGGTGGCAGGATTCACTATCTTGGCTACCGTGCGATCTGCTTGTGCCTTGCGCAATTGAAATACCAATAGCCTGCTGGCCCTATTTCCTGATTCATAATATTTTTAGTTGGCAAAACGTAATGCACCCTCAGCCTTATGTGTCAATAAATCATGTAATGTTTGTCTATGCTGGGTAAGGGGTTTCAAAATACTCGTCATTTGTCTTTTTATGCTCCTTTTCTAACTCCTGTATGCGTTTTTCTAATTCTCCTTTTTCACAATCTTTTTTAATTTTGGATGACAGAGCAATTAACTTCCCCCTCTGCACAACTTTTCCCACTTCCCATAAAGTTGATACTGAGACTTCCCCATTATCATTATATTCCATATATTTGTTCCAGTCTGTTTTTATATTTTGAACTATCTCAGGGTGATTCAGAAGCGAAACATTCATTCTCCACTGTTTCGGTTGTTTTTCATTCACTAAATTTATTGACATAACCACTGGACCATGGTCTGATATTGTTATGGGTTCAATGTAGCAGTCTATAACGTTATAGGCATCTCTTTTGGACACACAAAAAAAAATCTATTCTGGAGTAGCCTTTATGGCCTTTTGAAGAAAAAAAGTGCAATCACGCTCTTTGGGGTGTTTCTGACGCCATATATCTACCAGCCCCATTTCCTCAATCATATTGCACAATACTTTGGTTTTCTGCAGCTTAGGTCCCTGTTCAAACAGATGTTTATCTAGTTTTGGTTCAACACACAATTAAAATCCCCTCCCACTATGATAAATCCTTCAGCATGAGTGGTTAAAAGAGCTGTAATTTCTTTAAAGAAGCTGGGGTCGTCTTCACTTGGTGAGTACATGTTTAAAAAGGATATCCTAACAACTCTGATTATACCCACAACCAAAATGTAGCGGCCCTTTTTGTCTTCGTACTTGTTCTCCGAAGTAAAACTGAGTGATCTATGACACAGAATTGCCACTCCTCTTTTTTTACGCTTTTCACATGAGGCACTGAAAACCTGCCCCACCCACTCCCGTCTAAGCTTTTTGTGTTCTATATCATTAAGGTGGGTCTCCTGAAGTAATGCAATTGAACATTTCAATCTTTTCAGCTGGTTCATACTTTTTTTTCTCTTTATGGGATGATTAACTCCATTTATATTGTAACTAACTACTTCAACTTGTCCATATTTTGTAACTTAAAATAGTTTTATATAAACATGTTTTAATACTATAATAGTATTTTCTATTTTAAAATGTACCTTAATAGTTGTGGTCAAAACCAAATCATAAGCAGTAGTTACCTTGATGATGTTATTTACCGAGAGACACAAAACATTGATAACTAAGACATAAAATGAATTTTTTTAACATGAAAAACAACTCTGAACTTCCAATACTCCTGCGGTTTGCCCCTGAAATGAAATGAACAGAGACTTAACCATTACGAATATACTCCGGGGATCTCCGCTCCCGATCTTCACTGGGCAGAGAAAAAAGTCCCTCTGGGAAGAGTGCACAAAGTGCAATAGCGACAGTCCACCAGGTTGTCCCCGGAATATCCTCACATCGCCTCGATGGCCGAGTGCGCCTCGTACTCGAAGATAGTCTTTCCACCCCCATCCCCCACCAACCCTTATTCACCTCATTTTCTCATAATGATACTATAGCCTGAATCAGCTATTTCCAATCAGTAATTGACGATAAACGATAATCCCGTTGCGTTTTGATTCATCTCCCCATTTTACTCCTTCCTGTTCTGGTCTTGTAGAGACAGACCTAATTTCCAGCAGGACCAGTCTCATAGTGTCTCTTTCTTTTCTTTTCTTTTCTTTTATTTCTTCGTCACAAGACCCGTCCCATAATGTCTCTTTTTATTCTTTTTATGCTCTTCTGCTTCTTACAGTGCAGACGCTTTGCTGCTTGCTCCTGCCTCTGCTTGCATATTTCTGCTGATAATCTTGCTTTTCCTCTGAGAGAAACTATGAGCAGCGGCTCTTGGATACTTATAAATCACTGGACTATACACTTTTTGTAGACATAGTAGGCTATTGCCATATTTAATCATTTTTCTTTGTGAGCGTGGCCTACCAATAGCTGAAGCCTGTACTGCAGTGACTGGAAACGTGGTACTTAGCTAAAGCTAATTAGCAGCAAGATGCCTCCCTTCTCCGTGGATGACTACTACAAACTCCTTCAGAAGATTGCTGTTCTGGAAACCAAAATTCAACGGTTAGAAGTAAACGTGGAGGTGAACACATCATGTGGGAATGACACCACTTTACCATGGACCCAAAACAATGGACAAAAGCATGCTAACACACGGCTAATTAGCACCAACAAGACTACAAAGAAACAGGAGGACTGTGAAGCGGGTAATAAATCAACAAGTGGTAGTCCTCCCGGGAACTCTTTCAGTGCAAAGCCTAAGAGTAAATCTTCCTGGGAAATGGGAGGACGACTAACAGGCAGGGCACAGCGCCCTGAGATTTGTGATATGAACGGCTGGCCTGCATTACCATCCAGGCAGAGCGCCTCTTCAACCCCTGTACTCAGTAGGACACAGCCGTGGACAGCTGCAAAAGGGAGAATTAGCAACAAAATGCCTCCCCAACAACCGAATCTGCAAGTTGATAACAGATTTGCTCCACTGCAGCAGGACCCTGGACCTTCATCTGACCTGGATTGTGTCTCATCGTCACACAGCAGGGTAAGGACTGAGAGCAATTCAAAAAGTAAAAAGCTACAGGGAAAGCTAACGACTGGGCCTCAAACTCTGATTGTAGGTGACTCTGCTGTAAAAGATGTAAAAAGCAGAAAAAACACCGAAATACTCTGTTTTCCCAAAGAAATGGTGTCTGGCTTGGCCAACAGAATCCCGGATATTGTGGCAGCACACCCAACTGTGAATAACATTATACTGCATATAGGGTCACATGATGTTGTAAAGCAACAGTCTGAAGTGCTGAAAAAGGACTTCATGGATCTACTAAAAACAGTCAGCTCCCTAAATGCGAAGGTGTTTATCAGTGGACCTCTACCGCCAGTCAGAAGAGGAGTTGAGAGATTCAGCAGACTGTTGGCACTGAGCACATGGCTTTCAACTGCGTGTAGCGCTCATTCTCTGCAGTTCATTGACAATTTTGACATGTTCTGGGATCGCAGACATCTTTTTAAGGCAGATGGACTTTTCCTTAACAAACCAGGAGTAAAGCTGTTCACCTCTAACCAACTTTACTTTCTGTGCCACACATCAGCTCCCTTGGCCAAGGACACGAGACAAGAGGAATCTAAACAAGAGGAAGACATAACAAAGCAGGGCAGTAATCCACCACAGCCCCCGCCTGAGCAAAGATTTGACCATGGAAGACCACAGAGCAGAGATGAGAAATCTCAATCCCCCTCTTCACCTGTCCAACACCCCTCAAACCCCCTCACCAACCCTGATGCCTTTGAGTATCCATACACCCCGCCCATGCCATCACTCTCTCCACTCACCTTTTCCCCTCCTTCCCCCTGCCCCATGTTGGAGTTCACTGACCAGATGAAGCAACTGGTAGTTGATGGAACCAAATTTATCCCTGTTCTCATTGAGTCAGCTCCCCCTAACTTCAGTTTTATGAGTGAATAAGAAAAGGAGGTGGAGTAGCCATTTTGTATAATGACTCATTCCATTGTACTCAAATATCTTATGGAAATTTTGCTTCTTTTGAATATGTGACTCTTCAGCTAAAGTCCTCCTCTCGAGCTATATTTCTAAATATCTACAGACCACCGAAATACTGTGCAGCTTTCTTCAATGACTTTACTGAACTGCTGTCTATAATCTGTATTAACTTTGCCTGTGTAATTATTGCTGGTGATTTTAACATTCATGTGGACAACCTGCAGAATAGAGGGACCAAAGAACTGTGTTGTGTTTTTGAGAACTATGGACTGACTCAGCATGTGACGGAACCCACACACAATAAGGGGCACACTCTGGACTTGATTATCTCCAAGGGTTTGAACATTTACAAAGTTGTGGTGACTGACGTTGCTCTCTCTGATCATTCATGTGTTTTCTTTAACGGCACTATCTTGGTGCCCAAAAGTGTCCAGAAAACGGTATATCACTGAAAACACCAGTGAAACATTCATTCAGCTTTTCTCCTCCACACCCGCCCTCACTGGGGTCTCGGTCAATGAACTTGTAGATAATTTAAATTTTGGAATTTGGAACTGAGGAATGCTAGGCGGTCCTTCTTCTCTGACATTATCGCCAGAAACAATAATAATTCACGTGCTCTGTTTGCTACTGTTGATAGGTTAACAAACCCTCCAGTACCAGTAGCATCTGAACTTTTATCTACCAAGGCCTGTAATGATTTTGCCTCCTTTTTCGAAGACAAAATTCAGAAAATTAGACTAACTGTCAGTGCCTCCATATCAAGTAAGGGATATGTGTTGCCACACTGTTTCCAATATCACACAATTTCATATCATCAACCATAAAAACCTGGAGGACATTATACAACATCTGAAAACCTCCTCCTGTTGCCTTGATATTCTACCAACAGGCCTTTTCAAAAATGTTTCAAATTGTATGTCTTCTGATCTTTTAGAGATTGTAAACACGTCTCTACTCTCAGGTATCTTCCCAAAGGTCCTGAAAACTGCAGTCATCAAGCCACTTTTAAAAAAGAACAATCTAGACACGCCACTACTGAGCAACAATAGGCCGATATCTAACCTTCCATTCTTAAGTAAAATCATTGAAAAAGTGTTTTTTCAACAACTCAACCTTTTGTTGTCACTAAACAATGGTTTTGATGCCTTCCAGTCGGGTTTTCGACCACACCACAGCACTGAGACAGCTATTGTTAAAGTATTTAATGATATCCACTTAAACACAGATAGTGGCAAAACTGCAGTCTTAGTATTACTTGATCTCAGTGCTGCATTTGACACGGTCGACCATGACATATTACTACACCGATTAGAAAACTGGGTTGGCCTTTCTGGCTCAGTCCTAAACTGGTTTAAATCCTATTTAAAGAATAGGGACTACTTTGTATCTATAGGTAATTATACATCTGAGCATACAAATATGACGTGCGGAGTTCCCCAAGGCTCCGTTCTGGGGCCTCTTCTGTTTAACATCTACATGCTTCCACTGGCTCAGATTATGGAAAACAACAAAATATGTTACCACAGTTATGCAGACGACACACAAATTTGCATAACCTTATCGCCAGGAGACTATAGTCCTATACAAACTGACTAAGTGCATTGAACAAATTAATGACTGGATGTGCCAGAACTTTCTTAAATTAAATGAAGAAAAAACTGAGGTGGTTGTTTTTGCAGCAAAAGAGGAACGATTAAAAGTCAGCGCTCAGCTTCAAACGACAATGTTAAAAACAACAGACAAAGCCAGAAATCTTGGTGTAATTATGGACTCAGACCTGAATTTCAACAGCCACATTAAGACAATTACAAAGTCATCCTATTACCACCTTAAGAATATATCAAGGGTAAAGGGACTTATGTCTCAGCAGGACTTGGAAAAACTTGTCCATGCTTTTATCTTCAGTAGACTGGACTACTGTAACGGTGTCTTTACAGGTCTCCCTAAAAAAATCAATCAGACAGCTGCAGCTGATTCAGAACGCTGCTGCTCGAGTCCTCACTAAGACAAAGAAAGTGGATCACATCACTCCAGTGCTGAAGTCTTTACACTGGCTTCTTGTGCCTCAGAGTTGATTTCAAAATACTTTTGCTAGTTTATAAATCACTAAACGATTTAGGTCCAAAATACATTTCTGACCTGATAGTAAACTATGAACCCCCCAGACCTCTCAGGTCGTCTGGGACAGGTCTAATCTCTATCCCCAGGGTCAGAACTAAACAGGGAGAAGCAGCATTTAGTTTCTATGCTCCACATATTTGGAACCAACTTCCAGAAAATTGCAGGTCCGCTGCAACTCTCAGTTCTTTTAAATCAAGGCTGAAGACCTTTCTTTTTGATGTTGCCTTTTGTTAAATAACTATCCATTTCTTATACTTTCGTTGCTTATTTTATCTGCTTTTATATAACTGATTTTAACAGCTCTTCAATGTTTAATTTCTTATACTGCACTGTAACTTTTATTCTTGTATTTTAATTGTCTTCATGTAAAGCACTTTGAATTGCCCTGTTGCTGAAAAGTGCTATACAAATAAAGCTGCCTTGCCTTGCCTTGCGTCGGTCAGTCTTCTGTCTAGCCTCTCAGTTCGTTGTTTTAGTTCCTCCATGGATGATTTCACTCATTGGAGAGAAGTTTTCAAATCCCGAAAAGAGTCACTGTTCTCCTGTCGAAGTTTCCTCAGCTCCACTAGCATCACCGAATCCCCGCTAGCATTGTTGGCAAATTTCAACGGTGTAGCTTCGGCTAACGTTAGCTGTTTGGAACCTGTTATAACGTTGTCATTTTTACCGGCTTTCATGTCTTTCTTGCCTGTTTTCTGACTGGAACTCATTCCTCTATAGGCCTTTACCTTCAGTCTGGTACTCATTTATTATTTTTCTTTACTTTATCGGCTAATTATTAACGGGTCTAGTGGAGCTGCGAGTTTACTACTCCATTTCTTTTCTTTTTTCAACTTTCCACATTTTTGACCCCTTTTACGACATTTTTTACAGTTATGGCTCTTGGATTAAAACTGTTACTCAGTATAGAAAACAAAGGAAAAAACAGGAATATTTAGTGGCTTTAAATCCACGCAGATTTGTCATTTTATGGCCTTGAATCTGGCTTCAACTTTCATCCTATGGGGGGGTCTAATATTAACTTTCAGTAGCCGTGGAAACAGCAGGAATATGGCCTTTTTCAGAAAAAAGGCAAAAAAGGAATATTTTATGCTTTCATATTTGATTTTTTTTATTTCTTAAAAAGCCACAAAATCGTGTTCAAGTGACAAATGTCAAAAAATGAACAAAAAAACTTCTAAGAAAGTGACAATAACTTCAAAAAAAGGAGCAAAAACTTCCCAAAAAAGCAGCAAAAAAGTCGGCCAAAAGCACACTGCATTAGGTTGAGTTCTGACTCTTAGATTGCAGCTGTTTTTGGAATATTTAGTGCGTGTAACCGTAGTGATTGGTGGCAACAGGACAGCGTTTGGGAACATAATGATGGGATGCTGCTGCTGTGTTAAACAGCTGAGGCTGATTATCTAACAAGGAACAGCTGATTAGAGTAGGGGAACCTGGGGGGGGGGGGGGTAATAATAACAATCATCCTCTTAAAGCAGAAGGAACATGATGAAGCCATTTCCCTTTATGACCCCCCACCCCCCCGATGATTCTCCAGAGTTTTCCAGCCGCTCTTTCACCTCCGTCTGGAATTTATTTCCATCTTCCGTCTATTCTGTCTATTTTCGCAGGTTTTGATCTAATCTAGGCCCACCTAGTTTTTGTTGCTTTTTCCAAAGTTTGGACACCTTTTCCAGTGGTTTATGTGCTTTTTGTCCCCAATGCTTTAGGCACTTTGTTTTAACGTTCTTGACACTTTACTCAGTGTCTTGCCACTTTTTCTGAGGTTTATGGTGCTTTTCTGCTTTTTTTATGGTGCTTTATTCAACGTATTTGTCGCTGGCTGAGGAACTTTTTTGCTGAACTTTTTTGGGGCTTTATGAGGCCCAAAATGTAAAGAAGACTACAGTATGCGAGACATGTTATAATACAGTCAAAATAAAAGCACGTCAATTAACTCTACATGTCTGGCCCATATGTGATTCTCATGTTCCAGCCTGGCCCTCTGGGAAACCCCTGGACAAAGGTAAAAAAAAAAAAAATCTATCGCAAAAAGAAAAGTGACAAAAACCTTTTCAGAAAGCAGCAAAAACTTTAGAAAAAGTGCCAGAAAAAACAGCATTAAGTTGAGTTATGGCTCTTGGGTTGAAACTGTTTCTCTGTTCCAGAAAAAAGGGCAAAAAGGGCAATATTTAGTGTGTGTAAACAGGAGAGCGTTTGGGAACATAATGATGGGACTGCTGCTGTTTCGAACAGCTGAGGGTGATTATCTGGAGGGTGGGGGGACTTTTCCTCTGCTCTCTTTAGGAACTACTAACAGAAGAACTGCACAACTCGCCTGGGAATCATCAAGTTTGAGATTTCCTTCAGTAGCAAAGTGATCCAGTGAGAGTTGTCCGAATGTTAACGGGGGGGTTTTTGATGGAAAAAAGCACCAAAAACGCAAAAAGGCAACAAAATTGGCAACAGTCAGAAAAAGCGGCAATGGTCAAAAAATCAATAAACATTAAAAAAAAGATAAACGTCAAAAAAGTGACAAAAACTTGACAAAAAAGGTATCAAAAAGGTTAAAAAAACAAACTAAAATGTCATAAACAGCAGAAAAGGCAGAAGGAACATGATGAAATTAGGTCCTTTTTCATAATTTTTTTAATTTAAAATCAGATTTTATTCCCCTTTCTCCCAATTTGGTAGCCAATTACACCCAACCTATTATCCAGTAGCAATGAACTACAGATAGAATGTAACCCTAACCCTAACATAGGGCCCAATTTGGGCTGTGGGACCATTGGGCTGTGGGACCATAGGACTGTGGGACCATTGGACTGTGGGAACATAGGGCTGTAGGACCATTGGGCTGTGGGACCACTGGGCTGTGGGACCATTGGACTGTGGGAACATAGGGTTGTAGGACCATTGGACTGTGGGACCACTGGGCTGTGGGACCATTGGGCTGTGGGACCATTGGGCTGTGGGACCATTGGACTGTGGGACCATTGGGCTGTAGGACCATTGGACTGTGGGACCACTGGACTGTGGGACCATTGGACTGTGGGACCACTGGGCTGTGGGACCATTGGGCTGTGGGACCATTGGGCTGTGGGAACATAGAGCTGACCCCATTTATTTGAAGGTTTTGCAGCTGTGAGCTTCTATAGTCTACTTTTTGCAGAACTTTCAAAGTTTTGTTGTTGTTGCATACAAAGTTTGAATGAGTGCTGGGCTGCTACTCATTGTGACTTTATATACACATGTGTGTGCCTTTCTGTCCTATCCATTACATTATGGCCACAGGTGGTTTCCAAACTCTCTGTAGAGATATATATCTGTGGAATCATCTCATCACAGTTTCACCTTTTTTTGGCATTTTGTCCAGTGATTTACAATCACTCGCGTTACTGTGATTGAGTAGTTGTTTTATGTGCTTTTACTTTTAAAAGTAGTTTTTAAAATCTGTAATTTTATGTTTGGTTTGAAGTGTTGTGTACTTTGGTACGTTTGAAGTAGTATTTCTTCCTGTGTTGTGTTGGTACCTGAGTATCATGATGTAGGACGGCGTCTGGGAGAAGGAGGCGATGAAGCTGGTGACGCCGAGCAGAGCCACGAACGGGACGAGCAGGTGGGAGCAGCCGCTGCCGCACGTCCCGGGAGAGACGGAGCCCAGGCCGCTCACGCATGCACACCCTGTGTAGTTCTACACACACGCACGCACGCACACACAGAGGAACACAGAGGAACAGACACACAGACACACACACAGACACACAGAGAAACACACACACACACACACACACACACACACACACACACACACACACACACACACACACACACACACAGAGGAACACAGAGGAACACAGAGAAACACACACACACACACACACACACACACACACACACACACACACACACACACACACACACACACACACACACACACACACACACACACACACACACACACACACACACACAGAGGAACACAGAGGAACACAGAGGAACAGACACACACACACACACACACACACACACACACACACACACACACACACACACATACACACACACACACACACACACACAAAACACACACACACACACACACACACACACACACACACACACACACACACACACACACACACACACACAAAATGAGATAGTGGTGATGAGATTAAAGCCGCAATTTAAACACACAACATCCTGACAACATTTATCTGCTCTAAAGGCCCAAACACACTGAAAGTGTTTGACCCGTGCGTTTCGCAGTGGTGCAATGTAACTAAGTACATTTACTCCAGTACTGTACAGTTTTTTACGATCGCTGTGACAATTTTTTCAATACTTTTAACAACTTTCCTAAACTCTTAATGCACCAACACACCTACAACACACAATTGACAAAACGGTTAATTTCATGCTCAAAATCACACATTGTAAACTAAACTCCTAACTCCTAACACTAATTTTCAAAATACCATAATTCACTAACACAATATATTAAGTCTACCAAAACAATGTAAACATGTCTCAAAATCAAATAACACCTGTTCTCTTCCAACAGGAACATTTAGTCAGTCATAGAACAATGTCATAAAAAACATTAATATCAGGTGGAATTACAGAAACTGCATTATTTTATATGTGTCAGGTCTGCTCCTTATACAATAGACACTATTGAATAGTGTTCATCTTTATTGTTCCTTTACCACACAAAATCAGCCCAAATATGTCCTCTTTTACTGCATGTACTACAGTAACATATGGTTACTGTATGTACTACAGTAACATATGGTCATGTGATTGAAAGAACTTCAACACCTGAGTGTGTTTCCTAGATGGGAATCAGCTGTGATTGATCTATTTGCATAACTTCAATCAGCTGTTTCTCAGTAGCAATGGAATAAAATGCAGGGGATTTATTTGTATTTATTTGTGAACAGCTGTTCTCTGTGGCTTTACCCTATATGTTAGGTTTAGAACATGAAGTTATCTGTTCTGACTTACAGTGTGAAAGCATTTGTAAATTTGGCAGTAAATATCTATTGTTTGGTCTTGATTGAGCTTGTGTGTAAAAGAAGTTCAATCATTTTAAATGTGTGTTAACTGTATGCATTTTGTGTCAAAGCAACAAGAAATGTGTTAATTGTGTAGCCTACACAGACAGATGTTGTGCTAACTGTGTTAAGAGTTTAGGAAAGTTGTTAAAAGTATTGAAAACATTGTCATAGCAATCGTAAAAAACTGTGAGAACAAATGTTGAGGTACTTGTACTTTACTTGAGTCTAGATAATCAAACGTTCGCAGTGTCAGTGTCGGTGCTGCCAAAGGTCTCCGTTAGCGACCGTTGAGACTGAAACACGACCCCGCAGATTCTAAACCAAAACAGGTCAGAAGTGTTTCCAGATGTCTCCGGTTTAGAGGCTCGGAAACGCTAGAGCAGGGGGAATGAGAGGGGGAAACACCAGAGCAGGGGGAATGAGAGGGGGAAACACCAGAGCAGGGGGAATGAGAGGGGGAAACACCAGAGCAGGAGGAATGAGAGGGGAAAACACCAGAGCAGGGGGAATGAGAGGGGGAGACACCAGAGCAGGGGGAATGAGAGGGGGAAACACCAGAGCAGGGGGAATGAGAGGGGGGAACACCAGAGCAGGGGGAATGAGAGGGGGAAACACCAGAGCAGGGGGAATGAGAGGGGGAAACACCAGAGCAGGGGGAATGAGAGGGGGAAACACCAGAGCAGGGGGAATGAGAGGGGAAAACACCAGAGCAGGGGGAATGAGAGGGGGAGACACCAGAGCAGGGGGAATGAGAGGGGGAAACACCAGAGCAGGGGGAATGAGAGGGGGGAACACCAGAGCAGGGGGAATGAGAGGGGGAAACACCAGAGCAGGGGGAATGAGAGGGGGAAACACCAGAGCAGGGGGAATGAGAGGGGGAAACACCAGAGCAGGGGGAATGAGAGGGGGGAACACCAGAGCAGGGGGAATGAGAGGGGGGAACACCAGAGCAGGGGGAATGAGAGGGGGAAATACCAGAGCAGGGGGAATGAGAGGGGGGAAACACCAGAGCGGGGGGAATGAGAGGGGGAAATACCAGAGCAGGGGGAATGAGAGGGGGGAACGTAGCAAAAGATATTCCTTTTTAAACCAAAACGTAGCAGTGTACTGTAGATGTGGCCTAAATGTAGTCACAGAGCATGCAACGGTCTCATCAACAGTTGGCCCATGCTTGTTTTTTGGATGTAAAGTACTTTCCAGGATAAAGCCTTTGCCCCTTACATTCCGCTGTTTGTGTGTTACCGTTGTGTAAAATCCCTTCGCTACAGGAAACATTAACCTCTGATGGATGAATCTAGTTGGGGTCATGACCTGTTTCTGTGTAACAAGGTGAAAGTGGAGTGTCTGCCTTCCTTCTTTCCCTCCTCGTTTACTCGAACTCCGCTCTAGGATTCTTTCATGTTTCCCGGAAAAACCACACGGGAGCATTTAGGAGGACAGAGTGAAAGTAAAAGCAACAGAGAGAAATTTCATCCCACTGAGGGATCAGAAAAAGAATGTCTTTACTCCAGTTTGATTATAAGAACCTGTCTGTCTCTCTGTCTGTCTGTCTGTCTGTCTGTCTGTCTGTCTGTCTGTCTGTCTGTCTGTCTGTCTCTCTGTCTGTCTGTCTGTCTGTCTCTCTCTCTGTCTGTCTGTCTCTCTGTCTGTCTGTCTGTCTCTCTGTCTGTCTGTCTGTCTGTCTGTCTGTCTGTCTGTCTGTCTGTCTGTCTGTCTATCTGTCTGTCTGTCTGTCTGTCTGTCTGTCTGTCTGTCTGTCTGTCTGTCTGTCTGTCTGTCTGTCTGTCTGTCTGTGTTCCCCCATGCAGCAGACTAACCGAGGGTTTCACAGAGAGCGTTGTTTGGCTTCTACAATATGTTTCACTGTTGTCATATTAATGTTTTCTGTTCTTACTCAAGACCTCTTCCACAGAAAGAGGCGTTCAGGGAACAAGTATGCGTCAAGGACAGAGTGTGATTGTGGGAGAGACTGTGAGATAATCAGTAGGCTAGCTTCTTTACTCCAGTTTGATTATAAGACAAACATCTGGACCTGATGTCACATCCTGCACATCTGGCCAGTTATCTGACTGAAGTCTTACATCTGTTTTAAAGTTTCATTTTCAAGTTTAAAAATCGCAGAATTACTGCCAGTTTTCCAGCCCAAACTTGGTGCTGATATCAGAATGTGGACTTTTACATTTCAAAACTAATCTGTAGTGAAAGTAAAAATGGAAACTTAATTTTCATAAAGAGGGATACATCTTTAAAATCAAACTGAATCATCAAAACCATCTGGAGAAGATTAGTTCCAACGCTTTTCTATCTATCTATCTATCTATCTATCTATCTATCTATCTATCTATCTATCTATCTATCTATCTATCTATCTATCTATCTATCTATCTATCTATCTATCTATCTATCTGTCTATCTGTCTGTCTGTCTGTCTGTGTTCCCCCATGCAGCAGACTAACCAAGGGTTTCACAGAGAGCGTTGTTTGGCTTCTACAATAGTTTCACTGTTTCTGTTCTTACTCAAGACCTCCAATATTCCACTATTATTCTGAATATGACAATATGTAAACAGCATATTCCAGTTGGATATTCAGAACAAGGCCTTGTTCTAAATATAGCATTTTCCGATTAAGACATGTGGGATATTCCGGTATTATTCAGGTTTTAGAGGGATTATTTGGACACGTGTACAGCCCATTCAGAATATGTGTCTCAATTGGGGGTTTACGGCCCGTTTATGGCCGGTTTACGGCCAGTTTACGGCCTCTTGCCCGTTTATGGCTTATGTAAACAGCAGGGCTGCAGACCTGATAAGAAGGAGAAACACAGCTACTTTTAAACATTATCAAAGACTTGGATATCAACAGGTTTTTGAATATGAGCCGATCTTTTCAAGAAGCTGGTTGAAGGAATAAAAGAAGGACGCTGTGTTCTCACACTCCAACAAGTCCTCCACCGCTGGTAAACGTTGACAAAATCTTATTTTGCACGGCTTCATGTCAACAGGAATATTAGTGGAATATTCTCTTTCATTAGCCATGTAAACAGCTTAGTCGGAATATCGTCTTTTTCGGAATTAGGGCAAAAAACTGAATATTATGTGCATGTAAACATACTGAACGAGAGAGAGAAGATTAGAGTTTGTATCAGAGCAAAAGCAGAAGAGAAGATCAGCACAGACTCTACTCGGAGCGTAAATGATAAACTTCTCCGGAAACACTCGGAGAATGAATGAGAACTTACTGGGAAACTATTCACATTATTTTGAGTAAGTGCTGCATTAGTCAAAGTGTGTGACAATTTCAGAGTAAAATGATGAAATAATTCTTGCTTTTGTTTTGTTGTTGATATCTGTCTCCATGGCGATACAGCCGGCGTGGCAGGGAGACCTGAACTCCACGCCGTCCGAACCGCAGACTGGGTTAAAGGCTTCCTGAGGGCACCGACAGTCAGCGCTGCACGGCAACGCACCACCGCTGAAAACACACAGAGACACAGAGACACACACACACACACACACACACACACACACACACACACACACACACACACACACACACACACACACACAGTTTTAAGGGCGTGTGGTTATGAAACCTTTCAAATTAATTTCCTGTAAGTGATGAAAATAGTTCTGTCAGCTGAAAAAGTGAGAAGAACTAACTAACCAACTTTAAGATGATGGAGATAAACGCAGTAGAGTCGTCAAACAAGGAATATGCTGTCTCTGAATATATGGAGATGGAGAGCCCAAAAAGACCATCTTAAAAAACGTTTCTTATTTAAAATATCGTAATATTCCAACTCTTTTCTCAAAAACTCCACACGGTCACCACACACCAAACGATTGAGACGACTCTAGCAAGACTCTCAGGATTTCATTCCCAGATTAGACATTTGTCTGCGACAGCGGAACCGCATGGGGAGTACCAGCTCCTGCCCTCTGGGAGGCGCTATGGGGTCCCAGACTGCAGAAAGAACAAATATAAACACTCATTTGTTCCTCTGTCAATATCTCTGCTGAATCAACACAGGAGGGCAAAGGAGTGATCGTTCCCCCCCAACTTTCATCTATATATTTATGGCTATTTAAGACCACTCTTGCAGGGCAGGGCCCCCTCATATTAATTCATTATCTATTTATGTTTTTAGCTTTTTGTCTTTAGGTTGTTGTGTTGTAATTGTTGGAGCTTGTATTGCAAGGCAAATTTCCATGTCTACGGAGAAAAAAGTGCTATCTATCTATCTATCTATCTATCTATCTATCTATCTATCTATCTATCTATCTATCTATCTATCTATCTATCTATCTATCTAAAGTGGTTTCGGTGTAAGTTTGGCAGAGTGTCGGTGTATCTACCTGGGAGGAAAGACCCCGGCGACCTTCTGGGTGGAGCAGCCCATGAGCAGCAGCGGTGTGGAGGAGAACAAGCAGAGCAGGATGGCGGCAGTGCACAACTTGCTAGCACCGTTGATCGAAATATTCAACCTCCGCATCAGGACTCCACCCAGAACGGTGCCCAGCACCGCCAGCGGGATGCAAACCCCTCCTAAAACAGAGACATCAGGGAGACTGAAGGTTTGATTTCATTTAACCCCAACATTCCTGTGTTAACCGTTAGATAACGGAGCTCCTGCCAGCACCCGGGGGAGATCGTTGTTTCCATGATCCTGCTTGAATTTAAGGTTTGCTACGGTGTTTGGTGTTTTAAGCCCCCAACGTCGTCTTCCAGGCAGCGCTGCCTGGAAGACACTAGGATTAGGCAATGGTTAAGGTTAGGGCAAAGAATTTCTAATATAGGAAGAAGTTCCACTCCCTTGTTACTTCCGGGTTCTGAGTTCCACTAGATGGCGCTCACAGGCCGGTGCAGAATGAATGGGACTCTATGGAGCTGTACCCCTAAATATCCACTTTTCTCAGGATATCATTTTTTGTCTAGTAATTTGAATGTTGCATTTGAAAGGGGGGGGGCAAACAAAATACATACTGCTTGGTGTTAGATTATTTTTAAAGTCGCTTTTTTGTTCTAAAAAGCCTTTTAAAATGTGAATGACATCATACACATATACGACCAGAGATACTGCTTTACGGCGAGCTCTGAGTCACAACACAGCTGCCAGGTTAGACTCTCCCTGTCAATACACACGCTAGAAAGAGGTTTGATGATGTTTTAACGACCACGCCAAAATATTCACTCTGACATTCTGGCTCCGCTTCGGATGCCGTCAAGCGGGATCTCCGATCGTAATCAGTCCTTCACTGACCAATCAGCATTCATTAGCAGAATGCTAGCGTGGTATGGGCAACAACGACTCAACCTGTAACAAATCAAAAGGGCATAAGTACTCGTTTATTCAACTTTTGACCTATAATCCATGTTGAACTTGCAAAAACTACAATCAAATCTGAGATTTCTCAACGACAATCGACAATGGTGCGTTCTTTTTGCCTCGGAAGTCGGAGGTCGCAACTGGGAATGACGTCACACACAAGTTGAATGCGTTCTTTTTGCAAGTCGGATTTTCATTGTTTTCATTAGCTTTAGCCAGGTTAGCCATTGTTAGCAGTGCCAGTTTAAACAACGTATATGCTGTTTTTTGGGCATACAAACCGCGTGACAACACAGATAGAAGACAGCGCTGCATGTACGACTGATTTAGTGTGACACAAATAACACAGAAGTGCTTATAACTATGATACTACAGCTTTCACAACTGTCGATACAGGGGGCAGCCATGTTGGATTTTGAACTCAGGATACTCGGTGGTTGTACGAGTTCCGAGCTCGTATATACGAGGTCAGTGGGCGTGTTTACGGCTTTGACCTCGTAAAATACGAGTTGCGAGGCAAAAAGAACGCACCATAACTAAGGGTGCTCCGATTGATCGGCCACCGATCGGTATCGGCCGATAATGGCTTTAAATAGTTTGATCGGTGGTCTCCATAAAGGCCGATCAGATAGGCCGATCAGATGATGCACTACCACGGATGTATTAAGAGCGCACTACTCCTGAGAACATTTTCAAAATGGCGGCGTCCCTACATTCAGCGGTCTGGCAGTTCTACAAGGTGTCTGAACGGTGGCAGAACAGGAGTTGGCCCGCGGCCGCGGAACGAAGGCGGTAGGAAGACGGCTACTGCTTTTAAAAGCGGCTGCCACCGGTGGTGCTCCGGCAAACGTGTTTGTGATTACGCCATTCTGACGCTTCTACTGCCTCTGGAGCACCGCTGGTGGTCCGCCGACTCATTGCTATCTGGGAAAAAGACGATACACTAGCGATTAGCAACGTGTGTACCGAGGAAATACCACGAGGCGGAAATCTCCAAAGACATTTAACACCACCAACCTCATCAGACATTTGAAGGTTAGTCACAGAAAGGAGGATGAGGAGTTTTCAAAGTTAGCTAACGCTAAGGCAGAGCGGAGTCGTGTAGCTAGCAGCTCCGGCGCCGCTCAAACAGCTGTTTCGCCGTGTGTGTGTGTGTGTGTGTGTGTGTGTGTGTGTGTGTGTGTCGGTGTGTGTGTGTGTGTGTGTGTGTGTGTGTGTGTGTCGGTGTGACTGACTGTGTGTGTCTGTGTGTGCTGAAGAAATGTGCAGTGATTGAAAAAAAAAAAATATATAATAAAATAGGCTCCAATACATAACTAAAGTGTGTGGCAAAATTTCCCAAAACTCCCTGATTGACTTAAACTCTCTACATGAGATAAGGACTCTGAAGAAAGCCCAGTCAGTCCTGGCTGATATAAGCCCCCCCCCCCCCCCCCCTCTGAACAGCGACTTTAAGATGTTACCGTCTGGCCGCAGATTCTGTCTGCCAAAATGCAGGACAAACAGACATAAAAACTCTTTTGTTCCTGCTGCTATAGGCTTTGTAAATAAGTCATTGTGAGATGTGTGTGTAGTTTGTATTTATTTTGTCTATTATTGATGGGGTTTGTTTTCTGTATAGTCTATGTGTTGTTTATGTTGCATTCTATTGCTGCACAACGAATTGCCCCTCGGGGATAATAAAGACTCCTTTAACCTTGAACCTTGAAAGGACATTTTTTAGATTTTGAGCTAGGACAGAAAGCCAAACAGTTACTGATACATTCTCTAAACATTTGTGACTGTTATGTAATGGCGTAATTTTCAGTTCATAAAAGTGATCGGTGATCGGTATCGGCCGATACGTCTGCCAGCAATCGGTGATCGGTGATCGGCCTCAAAAATCCTGATTGGAGCACCCTTAACCATAACCATTGCCTAATCCTAGTGCCTTCCAGGCAGCTCTACCTGGAAGACAACATTGGGGGTTTAAAACACACCGCGATTTTGCTGCTCCAGTCAGAGAGACTGAGCAGAGTCAGCAATACTAACTGGTAGATTAAACTCTTGCTGTATCCGGTCGGCGAAACAGCAAAAGCGTCCATCTTGCAAAGAAACGATTGGAGCGCTGTCTTCTGTTCCTCTTTTAGATAAAAAGCCAAGTCTAACTCGTTCATTGTAGCGGCCAAAGCTGTTTAAAACAACTGGTGTTCATCCGTAGCCATCTTGCAATGTTTACTAATGACTTGGACGTCACAGCGCTGTCGTCATCTGTTTAGCTCGCCTCTGGCCCGCCTACATCAGATACACCGATGTGATTGGTGCAGCTCGGCTACCAGGGCATAGTTAATGATCATTACTGAATGCCAGAGTGACTCGCTGAGCACATTCAAATTGTGCTCTAGGGAGGACTCTGGATTCCCAGGGTAAAATAAAGGTATTGGTATCAGAACTCCAGATAAATTCAAACATGTGTGCAGTCTCACCTATCATCATGGTGGAGAAGGAGACAGTCTGGCTGAACTGTTTCTCGATGAACTTGGCCATGAAGGTGGCGAGGCCAGCCAGCAACGCCGCCAGGTTGACCTGCGCCAGAACCACCAGCAGGTAGACGGGGCTCCGCAGGGTTCTCAGAGCGATACGAGGGAAACCTGAGGGACAAAAGGGGGACAGTAAGGCCTCCTGCACACTGCCTGCATGGCGTGAGCGTGGCGTTTCTGTTGTGTCAGTTGCGCACACTAACACACACACACACACACACACACACACACACACACACACACACACACACACACACACACACACACACTAACACACGCACACACACACATACAGACAATATACCATAACCAGACCATAACAAAAAATAGAAATTCTGTCTGTTTAGTTATGTTTTAAATATCTGCACATATTTATAATTTCTAATGTTACATTTTACCACGTCTTTAGATTTCTTTTTAGAATAAACTTTTTTGTTTCAGATTGCTTAATAACTTTTGCTTTTATATTTGCCGTAGGCCTACACATAGATTTATAGAATTAATATAAATCCTTTCATGCCAATAAAGCCCCTTTGAATTGAACTGATGAAAGTGAGCCCCTTCAGTGGCCTCCGCTGCAGCCTCATCACACAGGAAACAGATACGGAAATAGACGACTCTTACTTTTGAGGAACTGAAGGAGAGAGGTTTCCGGGAGCGGATTGGTCTGCTGCTGCTGCTTGCTGTCTGGTCTGGACTCCACATCCTCGGCGCCGTCCTGGACAAATATGGAAGCAGAATATCACATGCTGCGTTTCACAAGCAGTCAGTCTGCAGTCGCTGCAGCTTTTAGGGCAGAGGTCTTCAAGGACATCTTAGCTAAAAGAGAGACAGAGTAGGGACCCCCTACTACATATAGCCTACTGTATACAATTAAATTGTATATTAAACCGGGCCGCATGGATGAAAATGAATGGCAGTAAATCCTTAAAGTGTAACTACCGTTTTTTTTCAACCTGGATGTATGTTCCTATGTTTTTATGTTTAAGCGACTGATGGGAACAACAATCTGTGACAATGGTCCAGTATTAAGCAAGATCGCTGCAGTCGGCAGCAGAGAAACAAGCTACAATGTAAGTTAATAGGACAATTGTGCAGCTTGTATTTACCTTCACTAAAGGGCTCGTTTTACCATTGACAGACTCAGATTAATATTCTAAGTGTCTGACAACATTATGAAAGGATCCCTACAGAGATAGACCTTTAAAACATCTTTGAGACCTTTGTGTTTAACCAGAAACAGCTCTGAAGTCACTAGCACTAAACCCACCAGACTCCATTATAAAAAACAATACTTTTAGCGTGTATAGAGACAACATATCTTCACATGTAAATCAGTAAACTATGTTTATTTCAACCAAAACTAGAGTTGTGATGGTTGGAAAAGTAGAAAGACGACCCAAAACGGCTTTTCATAGTTTTATTTTTGTCAGGGTTGTAGTAGAGAAAGTAGGACCCACATGCAGAGCAGGCAGGAGTAGAGTTGCTTGATGGTTTAATCAATAAATAAAAAGAACATACTGAAGTCCATACCAAACAAAAGTTGTCCACAAGGCAAAGTGGACGCTGCTTAAACTTTGTTATAAATTTGACGCATTACATCTTCAAAATATATGGTCATGCAGCACATCAGTTGAAAGCTTAGACTGTCAGGATTGAATTAAGCCCAAACACAAAGCATGAGATGATTTATAGCAGTTATACAACGTTTCAGAGCGATCTCTTCTGACGGCGCTTTATTAAAATGCTCCGCATTACCAACGTTGTAGAGACAACTGTAATACAACACATAGAATATGCTGGGATGTAGAGCATGTCCATGATGGGTGACGGTAGTGATATGAGGACGGATAAGTTTATGTAGCTTACATAACATTTCCATAATGTTGTCACACACTTAGAATATTAATCTGAGTCTGTCAGTGGTAAAACGAGCCCTTTAGTGAAGGTAAATACAAGCTGCACAATCGTCCTATTAACTGACATCGTAGCTTGTTTCTCTGCTGCCGACTGCAGCGATATCTCTTAATACTGGACCAACGTCACAGACTGTTGTTCCTATCAGTCACTTAGACACTAAAACATAGGACAATAGGGTTGAAAAAACCGTCCAATTATCTTTGTTATTAAAATGTTAGAATCATGTTAATATATATTTTCAGACACATATGCATTTAAAAAAAATAAAGTTTAGAAAAAATATTTTGCAAATATAATTTGGCGGCCCACCCTGCACTAACTCTGAGGAGCCCCCTAGGGTTTGAATATCTCTGTTTTAGGGAGTCTGCTGGGAAGGTTTACATTCACGTCTCTGTATAGGACACTTTACATAAACGTGTCCTCTGTGTGACATCAAGTGTGTTATTGTTACATCCAGAAATGTACACACATGTACACACACAGACACACACACACACAAACACACACACACACAGGATTTGGTGCAACAGCGGTGAGTAAAAACTTCCTTAGACTAAAGGTGTGTGTCCATTGTCAGCATTATTTCAACGCTTCCCATTCATTTCTATGGGAACAGCTGTGCAATGCATTCTGGGAGCGTTGCAGGGACTTTGGGGAAGCATAAAGTTGAATCCAGCCAACTTTATGAAAATGAAGAGCTGGCCGGCTCGGCTCGCTGCCTCTGAAAAGCTGATGAAAATCTTTCAAACTGACCGTTGTTGATCTGAAATGAAGACATGCAACTGCACGGTCTATTTCTCCTTAAAGTTTTGGTGAACTATTTTCGTTAAATAAGAGATCGTATTCCCAACGGAATCCAGGAGGAGCCAGCCCCATGTGACGCGTTCGTCCAATCAGCTGCAGCCATCGCGGTTGTAGGAGGGCGGAGCCTGTTTTCTTTGCTTGTCATTGGTCAGTGAAGAGAAACTGGTGGCGAGCCCACTAGCGTGCAATGCTGGGAATAAGCGGGGCGATCCCATCCGTGAAAACAACGCGTATATGGACACCCACCATTAGGCTCACTGTGGGCGGCCCGCCTGCCGCTGCCAGTCAGGACACAGAGACGCTGATACAGATCCAAACATCCACATGCTTAGATTTAAAGACATGAGTTAGAGCTCTTAGTTTATCAGTTGATCTGCATTCCTACCCTCTCACAGGTTATAGGCTTTGGCTTCAAACGCAGGACAAATACCTGGCAGGTTGGGGGGAGGGTCAAACAAACACAGGACTTTCACCCAGGAGACCGGGGTTCATGTCCCGTTTGAAAAGAAAAGGAAACGGAACAAACAGAGCTACGTCACATTCTCCATGATTTGAACCCAAATCACCATCGTTTTATCAACGCAACTAAGTAGTTTTGGTGCCTAAACCTAATCTCTGGTTTAGACATGTAGGTCATATTTACGTATATACGGTTTACGGTGTTTACACCCAGAGAAGGAATCTGTTCCAGTTTGCGGAGGAGTGTTTAAGGGCAAACGTTCACCCGAAGAAATGAACGGTGCCAGCAGGTTGCTCAACACGATGTTTCTATGTGATAAGACTCGCTGCGTTCAAACACACACAGCAGCCAAAGTCCATGTTTTATCTGCAGGGCTCACATGCACACACACACACACACACACACACACACACACACACACACACACACACACACACACACACACACATACAGACACACACACACACACACACACATACAGACACACAGAGACAGACAGACGCACACATGCAAATATTTGGTGTTTAAAAGTGAAAGTGCTGAGGTTTGGCTGCACGGTGCTGTTTGTCATTTCAGAAAGTGTGTTGAGCAATCGTCACACAGATTGCCTCTTTATTCTAAACATGTGCAGAGTTGAACTTTATTTAACTCTGTTTTTGGGGGCTGAGCCAAAACCCACGGAGCCAGATTCCTGCCGGAGCTTGTTGCGCTGCTTGGAGTTCACTTCAGGAGCATTTTGTACATTTCTTCTTAACCTTAATGATCTTTGATTTCACACTTTGGACCTTAATCCGACATCCTGTCCTCTGCACATTCTACATATCCTTTTTTTCCTGTTTGAACTTTTTGCACATCCTGCGATGTTATACAGTATTAATCTTAGCGTTAATTCATGCAGGACACAGAAGTCATACGCCCGCTGATTGAATTATCATTCCTATCAGACACACACCAATCACAGTCATTCTCACATCAAGGCGCTCCTTTTAAATGGAGCTGTGTTGGAAACTGTTCCCTCACTGACTCCCTCACTATTCCCTATATAGTGTTTATTAAATAGTGAACTATATAGGGAACGACCCACCGAGATTTCGGACACTATACTCTGCTTTAAACCAATCACAATCGTCTTGGGCAGGGATCTTCAACAGGGTGTCCGGGAGCCCTAGAGGGTCCTCGGAGTCAATGCAATTTTTTTAAGTTTTTTCAAAAATTAAAGTTAACTAACTTAACATGAATCCAACATATTATTAGCAAATATAAATCCCTACTGCTTACTGACCTATTAAGGTAGTCACTAAGATAGCCATCCACAGATACAGTTCATCCTAAGCATTCACTGTGCCACATGTATGTGTTGTTTAACATTAAAACATGATTTCTAAAATCATGCCAACAATTTTGATGTTAATAGCTTAGTATGCCATGCAAGAAAAGGTATGTATAAAGGCTTTAGGTTGTACACGTTATTGTAGGCTCAGTTTAATATGCAACTTCATTTTAAACAATATATATAGTAGGGGTCCCTGTCTCTCTTTCAGTTAGGGGTCCTTGGCTTAAAAAACGTTGAAGACCCCTGGTCTTGGGTGGTGCTAAGTGCCGGACGGAGCCACGGTGCCTCTGCTAAATAGGCTCGGGAAGGAACTTGTTTTGGTGGAACATGTGTACGTTCGAAAGTTGTTTGTCATGCAACAGAAAACTCAGATTGGACAGATAGTCTAGCTAGCTGTCTGGATTTACCATGCAGAGATCTGAGGAGCAGGAGGGATGTTTTCTCACCTCTTTGGGCATGTTTCTGGGGAAGAAGAGGTACGGCAGCGCCGCAAGGAAGAGGAGGCCGGCGGCCAGCAGGAAGCCGAGCCACCACGCTCCGACCCAACGCAGGTCTGAGTGCTCCAATTTCATCTGCTCTGGGAGACACAAACACAGACAACGCTGGTTATACCAACTTCATCTGCCTATGACACGGACAAAAACATAAAAAAAACAACAAAAAGCGCTGTGTTTGTCAAAATGCAGCACTGAGATCAAATACTAAGACTGTAGTTTTGCCGCTATCTGTGTTCAAGTGGATGAATGATCAGAGAGAGCAACGTCAGTCACCACAACCTTGTAAATGTTCAAACCCTTGGAGATAATCAAGTCCAGAGTGTGCCCCTTATTGTGCGTGGGTTCCGTCACATGCTGAGTCAGTCCATAGTTCTCTAAAACACAACACAGTTCTTTGGTCCCTCTATCCTGCAGATTGTCCACATGAATGTTAAAATCACCAGCAATAATTACACAGGCAAAGTTAATACAGATTATAGACAGCAGTTCAGTAAAGTCATCGAAGAAAGCTGCACAGTATTTCAGTGGTCTGTAGATTTTTAGAAATATAGCTCGAGGGAAGGACCTTAGTTGAAAAGTCACATATTCAAAAGAAGCAAAATTTCCATAAGATATTTGAGTACAATGGAATGAGTCATTATACAAAATGGCTACTCCACCTCCTTTCTTATTCACTATGCTCACTCATAAAACTGAAGTTAGGGGGAGCTGACTCAATGAGAACAGCACCACTGTTATTATGGTCCAACCAGGTTTCAGTTAAAAACATAAAATCAAGATTGTGCTTTATAAAATCATTGATTAAAAATGATTTTCCTGCCAAAGACCTGACGTTTAGTAAGGCTAGTGTTAGTGTGTTAAAATATTTATCTGTCTCATTTTTTTGGGACAGGCTGTGGCTGAGGAGGAATGAATGCTAAATGTGCTAAGTTTTTTCTATTACCTATCATAACATAAATTGAAGAAGGATTTAATACACAGGGACCGGGCTTGTCCTGAAAAGAGTCATGAGTGCCACTAGGCGTGCAGCCTGGACCCGGGACATATCAGACAAAGCTTGCTGCATTTTGTACACAAGTATACTTATCAGTCTGGGGAGGAGTTAGGGGGCAGAGGTGCCTGGCGTTTTACTGGCGTGTGTTTTGAGTCAAAACGGGGGCAGTTTGATGGTGGGGGCGAATGATGGGAGAAGGAAGGGGGGTAAATTAGCAATACGGCCAGAATGCACCTGAACACACCTCCCTGTTAGACCAGCACACCCATGGGCCATAGATTGGTGCAGGTGTATTTGCAATTTAAACAACGCGGGCGCTGGACGGGAAACTGACAACTGCGTCGGTCTTAAACTAGCAAAGACACGTCGGGCTTTGCGCTGTGCTGCACCAGGTGCAAGATAGCGCCCACTAAGTACAACCCTGTTGAACCATGCGCCCGGCGCACGGACCTTTTTTTCCGCCGTTAAACTTGCAAAAGTGGATTTGTACTCGCCGTAATCGCAGCTGCGCCAGGCTCTTCACGCCGTGCGCTCAGATGGTTAAAATAGGGCCCCTAAGGTTCGTTCATCAGCTCTGAGTGTTTTCTCATCTGTCTTCAGTGTTTTCAGATCGGAAGATGTGACATCTCGGTTCCCGTGAGAGATTCCTAGACTGTGAGGGGCCTCTCTGTTTCTGTTGCTGCGTGTTTGAACACGCTGCTGCCTCTCTACTTTTTGTTGGACGTGTATCTTATTATCTTTAAAGCTACGTCCTGACATCTGCTCTACAAAACTCTGCAAAACGTCTTCAGGAGCCCAGAGATGTTGTGGATTAATTGCATCAAACATATCTGACTCATAAGCATAATTTACAGGGGGATGGAATCAATTTTGGCCTCTTTTTTGGCATGTTTTGTTGCCTTTTTTGAGGATTTTATTTATGTAGCCTCCAGTTTTTTTCCAGAAGTTTTTGTTGCTTCTTTTGGAGCATTTGTCGCCTTTTTGAAAAAAAAAATGGTATCATGTTTTGCTTCCAGATGCCGATTCCAAAAGCTGAACTTGTGTATCAGACACACACACACACACACACACACACACACACACACACACACACACACACACACACACACACACACACATATATATACACACACACCCACATATACACACACACACACACACACACACACACACACACACACACACACACACACACACATATATACAGTATATATACACACAACCACACACACACACACACACACACACACACACACACACACACACACACACACACACACACACACACACACACACACACACACACACTTTGCTGGTCTGTTTTGTCTTAAAAACAATGATGAAATAAATGTTGCAACACGGCCGAGAGCTGCGGCGCTGCCACGCCTCGACAGGTTACTCTGCCTGCACTCAGATTCATGTTCTGAACAATGCTTTAGAGAAAGTGGAGCTCCATTAATCTTAGAGGCGTGAAACATCCGCTGAGTCAACAAACTGTTGAGTCCTGAAAGATGATGAGCTGCGTAACGCTCTGATTCTGCAAAGATAGATAAAGCTGCTCTCACACCGCTACCTCCAAAACACTTGACACGCAACAGCGTTTTACACAAAAACAGCACTGGAATGTAACTAAGTACATGTACTCCAGTACTGTACTTCAGACCAAATGTTGAGGTACTTGTACTTTACTTGAGCCTTTTCTTTTCATGCCACTTTCTACTTCTACTCCGCTACATATCAGAGAGAAATATTGTACTTTTTACTCCATTACATTTATCTGACCACAGTCTGCACAGCAGCAGTTCATGTGGACCAAACTCTAGTTAATTTCTCAATGGTTGAACACAGTTTCCAAAACGCTACACGCTTGTCCCGTGACTTTAACCACAACATGCACAACACTGTGTGTACACACGGCTGTCAAAACTGTTAAATAGCTGAACACCAGATGTGCCAAAAGGTTACGGAGCGAAGACGTTTAACAGCTTCTGAACATCACATCATGTCAGCGTGAAGTGTTATTTCCTCATAGCTTTAACCCCGTTGTGAGATATTTGTCTCTGCTCTGTTATCCTTAGCTGGAATGGAGAAAATGACCAACATTAATCAGCTTTGTGAAGTATATAAGTGAAGGCTATACATGCAGGAAATCCTCCCCATCGCTTCAAAGCGAGTGTTATAAACGAGCCGTGGAGGTCGAGCTGTGAACGGTCGGTGCAGCGCGTCTCCTCACCTTTGTCAAACTTGTCAAAGTCGACATAAATGCGGAGCATGAGGGAGCCGCTGATGAAGCCAAAGGCCGGGCCGATGGTGGTCACAGCGAGGAGGATCCCTGAAAAGAAACACAAGACACATGACAAGACTTTAACCCTCTAACCCAGTGGTTCTCAATCTGTCGTCAATAATGTTCTCCCTTTGAATTGTGTTTTTGAGCCGAGTACCCCTGCTCAGTGCCATTCATCTTGGCTAGAAAAACACTATAAAGAGGAACAATACACTTTCTTAATTTGGTGCTCTTATACATCCTCGAACGCACGCACGCACGCACACATGCACACACACACACACACACACACACACACACACACACACACACACACACACACACACACACACACACACACACATTGCTGGTCTCTTTTGTCTTCGCAATAAAAAATAAATAAAAAAAATGAAATAAAAACATGATAAAATAAATGTTGCAACACAGCCTTTTCTTTTCAAATGGGACAATCAACCCGTACGGCAGTTATTAGTGTGACGAGTGCATATAAAAAATACTGTGACAGTAAATGGGCGTGTATCGTTATTTCTGTTCGAGAGAAACAATAAGAACCAGTTTGTTGTGAAAGCAGAGAGACTCTGCAGGAGGCCACACACCAGCTGCATCAACTACACAAACACAGCGCTGGAACTAAGTACACTCCAGTACTGTACTTCAGTCCAAACGTTGAGGTAATTGTACTTTACTCAAGTCTTTTCTTTTCATGCCACTTTCTACTTCTACTCCACTACATTTCAGAGAGAAATATTTTACTTTTTACTCCACTACATTCATCTGACAGCTTTAGTTACTAGTTACTTTACACATTAAGACTTCTGCTCACAAAACACACGTAGTTTATAAAATCTGATGATTTATTATGAAAAACTAGCCAACAATATAACGGCTACAAGTCCAGCTGAGATGATCAGACCATTAAACACACAACTGGTTGGATCCTTTACACTTTCTACAATGTTTTCATACTTTAACTACATTTTCCTGATGATACTTACACATTTTCACTTAAGTAAGATTTTCAACGCAGGACTTTTACTTGTAACAGAGTATTTTAACAGTGTGGTATTAGTTCCTTCACTGAAGTAAAGGATCTGAATACTTCTTCCAGCGCTGGATATTTATTTAGCTGAAAACACTTAAGAAACTCTGAAACAAAGTCTTGTGTGTACACACACACACACACACACACACACACACACACACACACACACACACACACACACACACACACACACACACACACACACACACACACACACACCTGGACTTTGCACCGTAATTAAAAAAACTGACATTTTGTGTGTAGCTACAGTTAAAATACAGAACATTATCCGTTTCCTGTTCGGCCTATTATATAAAAGTCTCTCACACAAAGCTGCTCAGTTAGTAAACCGCTGGAAACGTTAAAAGAAACTTCAAAAAAGGTTGAAAAAAGCGACAAAAAAACATCGGGAAAAAGGTGAAAAAGGGACAACGTGGACTTAATCTCCCAAAACCAATCATATTTTGTGAGACGGACACATATGTAGTACAACTAGCAGGAGACAAGTTATAATTGAGGTATGTTTGGAGACACTACCTTATTTAATCATTAAACAAATCAATATTTTTGTTGTATCTCTTTTCGGTGTTGTAATTTGTAGACGTCCCTAAGCACCGGCAGCAGTGGCAGCAGAGAGCAGAAGCCAGCAGGCAAGGGTTATTTAAATAAAATCCTAGTGTACTTACAAACTTTCCAATCCATCGTTTTACGAGTACATAACCTATTTGTACTACTGTAGAAGTTAGGTATCATTTTGGGCATTATTAGTGGGGTAATTTACGAGATACACCTTTGGATCCGTTAGCGCCTGCAGTAAGCTAATCAGCTGATAACGCTAACTCGCCCAATGTTCGACCCAGGTGAAAAAAGCTTCTGGGGGGTTGTTTGGTTCGAGGTCGTGGTGCAAAGGACCCTAGGGTGAAATTACTCCGAACCTTCACTTTAACCACAAATGGGAGAAGAAGAGTATAGTCTTCAGTCCGTCCGTTCATAACATGACTACACTCAAAGAATTTCTAATAAGTGGACAGGCTTTCCTAGACTTTAATAACTTTCACCACTGCTCATGTTATAAAGGCCGCAAGAAAACGTGTTTTAGTTTACATTGTATAATGTGCTGCTGGATTGCTTTTTATTTTGCAATTCTGTCTGCTATCGGACATGATTGCAGCATGCTAGCTAGCAATCTAACGTTAGCTCTGCTAGCTAACATCGGCAGTCAAACAAACATCAATGATCCAGTGTCTTTTTGATAATCTATACGTTTTTCTTGCGGTAGCCTTTTTACAATAAGCCATGCTAAAAGTTACTATAATCCGTTCAAGGAGTTGATCAACAGACAGATTAGCTAGCTAGTTGATAAATTGTCTAGCTACTTCCACTTTATAAACAGCTAACCATAGCAGCTAATGTTTAACGTTAGCTACATAACGTTAGCAATTGTTAGGTTTTAAAAAGTTTTTTTCTTTGTCTCTGTGAAGACTAGGTCAAAACAGACCCTTATGTCTCTTACTCTCCCCCTCCCTTCCTGCCTATTGCAGATAGATTAGGTTAAAACCAAACAATTAAAATATAGAAAGAAGCCTCCTGCTACACAGCAGGAAATAACCTCCTGTCTCCTTCTGTCTCCAACCCCCTGAAGCCTTAGACTAGGTTAAGATAACAGAATCTTTATTCCTGCATTACTTGTAAAGGTTTGTCATCTACATGCTAGAATCTTTGATCTATGACCTCAAGGGGGCAGAGGCTAAAGCATGTCCTTCCTAATTGGACAGCGAAGAAACCAACGAGAAGCATCCAATACGTCTCCATGCCAACAAAGAGCCAATAAGGATGGTTCTTACTCAGGAGAGACACTTAAGGGTTAAACTATTTACAGGCCCGCTGCAGCGTAATTTCATGTATTTTGACTTATCATTTTTATTAATAAATCTTTGTGTTAAACCTTCCTTTGGACCCAAGCCTCTTCTTCTTCAGAGATTAAGAAACACGTCAATCTTCAACACAATATATCTTGTGTAGAATCCAGGACCAGCAGAGCAGAGGGAAGTGTCAGGGAGCAGAGACAAAGTATTTAGATAAAGTGAGCTGGTTTGACCATGGAGATAGATACAGTTAGCTTGACCGCAGCCGTGTCAGTGGCCGTGCTAGTACTAGCGGGGTAAGGTCGAAGGCAGCAGGGTAGTAGGTCAAGAGGTGTGGCGATGGTATCATCGATACGCACGTATGCGGTTTCGCCGTCCAAACAAAGCCAAAAGAGAGCCGTTCTTGAATTTTTTCACCCTGGGACCAGGTTTCCAAAAAGTGCAGTTTCAGGATTCGTTTGGACAATCGGCCCAAACGATACAAAACGTGCGTGTGCATCAAAAAGCGTCTCCATGTGGATGGCCCCTAAGTGCTCATCATTATGAGTAATTTGGAACACAGCTGTCATTTGACAGAGTGTAAACCTAACCTAGTTTTTAACCTAATGCTGCTTTAATTAAGAAGCAGGATGTAAGACATGTTAGGCTGTCTGACACAAGTGTTGCAAGTTGAGTAACACGCCCACATTGGAAATATTACTTAAGTAAACGTGCAGAAGTATAATCAGCAAAATGTACATAAAGTTATAACCTGGAAGATGTTAATATCAATAAATGATTCAGGCTCAGTCTGGGTTGTTTGCATTTCTTTAAACCAATCACAGTCGTCTTGGGCGGCGCTAAGCTCCGGACGCAGCGACGATGGCTCTGTTGAATAGTCTCAGGAAGGAACATTTACATCTCCTTGGTGAAAGTCATGTGTTTGTTTTCCCTTTTTCTTGGATATTCTCTCTAATTAAATGTTTTTGTTGTAATCTGCTGTCACATCACTGACAAATCAGGACTGTCTGGATGAAACATCAGGGTTCAAAGTTAAGGTTTTTATTTGCCCAAAGCCATTTTTACTGGCCCCTATACAAATGTTTTTTTTTTTTTTCTCTACCAGAAAAAACTTCAAAAGCGTAGGGAAAAAAAACAATATCATTAGTGTTAAAACAAAAGAGGAAAAGAAGTCTAAAAAGTCGGTCTAAAACGTGATGGCTCTATGACCAGGGTCGACCTCATGATGAGCAAGCACTTTCTTACTGCTGCTGGCATATAGTAGCTTCCTCGAGCAAAACGTGCAAAAACAAGCACCAGGCTCTGGCACCAACTGCCAAAAGGCTTGCTGCCTCTACCTGCTTCTTCTATCCATGCACAGCGACATTTATTTTGAGTCCTTTTTTCTATGGGTAGGACATCATCCACAGGCTTCATGAACTTGACACTGACAACGCTAATGTGACCTCAATCACACTGTGTTGCCAGGACCTGCCCTGTTCTGCTTATGATAGGCTTGTAATGTTAGAGCTGCGTTCCTCTCATATGATTGGTAGGTGAAATCAATTGACTCGAAAATATTAAACCGCATGCGAGTTCCCAATTTTTTTTTTTCCTCACGGCCGCACGCCGGAGATCCGTCACAGTGCCAGAATACTTTAGGCCCTGTGTCTATAAGTATGCATTGTTAAAAAGCTACTATATCTTGTTCATTGATGAACCCTGAACATGACTCAGCATTTCGGCAGCGTACCGAGGTAGAGCGGCGAGTTCTTCTTGGTGGCGTAGTCATCGATGTAGGAGATGCCGAAGGGCTGGATGGGGACAGCTCCGATGCCCAGCAGCAGCTGCCCCAGCAGCAGCACAGAGTACACGCCCCGCTGGTTGCCACTCTCCTGCTGGCTGCAGTTCTGATTGGACAGCGAGGCGCTGAGGGGGCTCTCTGATTGGCAGAGGCCAGAGCTGTTATCCCTGGAGGCTGTCGGGGAAACAGGGGGCAAGTTAACACATCGTTAAGTTTAGTTAAAGTGTCTAAACATTAACGTTTCTCAACCTTTTGTTGGAAATAAGGCCCCTAAGGCCTGTCAATTCTGACTCCAAATTATTAATTCCCGCGCCGTCTTTCATCTGACTTAAGTTTACCAGAACACAAAGATCAATCTGAGACGAAGAGTTCAGTTAAGCAAAGTAGTTCACTGAATCCAGCATAAGAGTTACAACACAATTGTGGGTTCACAAACAGCATCTAAGTTTCCCTAGCAACAGACATCAAGTCAGAGCTGGTCCACCAAGTTGTCGTCCGAATTATGAGCTCTGATCTGTTCACTCCCTCAAGCTTTTATCCTCAAAAGGTGGGGTGTCTTCTAGTTTCTTAAGAGAAACTGTTATCTTACACACACACACACGCCAAGGTCGGGGCCTCCGTGTGGTGCAACTTCCTCTTCCGCTCTCGCAACCTTCAAACAATGGACGTCTATGCCATAAAAGCCTATTTTTATGACTTAAGCTCAAATTTATGTGCATCAGAGATGTCACGATTGTGACTGTTCTTTCTGTTTCCTGTTTTATTTTGAAGTCTGTTTTTTCTCCCTAGTTTTACTTGCTGTCTTGTGTTTTTCCCGCCTGTTTGATTGTCTGATGTCTTTCACCTGTTCCCCAGCCCTTGTGTCACCTATTCCCTGTTACCTCATTAAAGGGATACTTCACCGCTGGAAAGCTGAATATATCTTTAAATTGGGTCACTTATGTAGCAGAAATGTGAAAAAAAAAATGTAATTGGTGCCTTCTAGGCCGAGAAAAGCCAGAAAATGTGTTTTTGGCTCATATGGATGAAAGACACCAAATCCCAGAATGCACTTCGCTTCGCTGCTTTGAGTCCACTCCCAAGCCACGCCTACCGCTTGACAGACAGACAGTGAGGCATTCGACTCAACTCAATATGTTTTATTGTTATTTCAACCATATACACGAAACAACGTTTCATCGTGGCTCAAGTGGTGTTACACATTTAAAATATATAAAAACTACATTATATAATAACGACATACGAAACAGGCTACCTTTAGTGCACACACACATTATAGGCTCCGTAAAGTTCAGCTAAGCATACCAGCATTAGGCTTGGTGGGCTGTAAACACCGAGTATAAACACAGCCGTGAATTAGCGTGGAATGTCGAATGGTCGCCATGTAACAGTCACAAACTCCAGCGGTTAGCAGTTAGTTGGATACAAATCACCCCATTTCTGCACCAGTCCGTGTTAACACAGCCCACCTTCATACAGAGCATCTCTAGCTCGGATTGTCGGAAGGCTAGCAGGCCTGGTAGCTGGACAGTCCGGTTCACTGTTGTTCAGCCATGTTTCCACGAAAGCAAAAAACACAGTCTCTGAACTCGCGTTGGGAGCATCGTTGAAGTTGGATGTAGTCCAGTTTGTTGTTTAATGAACGGACACTTGCAAGCAGGATTGATGGGACAGGTGGCCGGCTAGCGTTAGCTTCCCACCTAGCCGACGTGGATGTCCCCTACCCGGCTCGGGGTACGAGCGAGACCGCTGGTCTCCGTGCTGGTCTCCGTGCTGGTCCCCGTGCTGGTCTCCGTGGCAGGCGAAGCTCTCGTAGTGGGCCGATTATTCCGTCTGTAATAACGTTCCCTGCATATTCTCCGATCTGTACCGATGTATCCCGGTGGTACACGTGCGGTAGTTTGAATGCACATAATTGTTGTAAAAGTTTGCTGCTGAGAAGATAGAGCAGAGCCCTGTTTAGCGAGGATTCAAGATGGCTGACATTTCGTTTTTTTCCGGCTGAGATCGGCTCACTTTGGGTGATGGGCGGGTTTAAAACATGTGGAAGTAGGTCCTACTACTGGCTGTAGTCTTTTGCTCTGGTCAAAAAATCTTCTGATGACGCAAAAATAGTCATTTTACGTCATTGGAAGATTTTTTCCGGACCCCCCAATGCAGATATCTCCTGTCTCAGGGGGATATGAGGGAGGGACGCACGGTCATTCAGAAATACTACCGTGTTTCTACTGATACAAAGCTGAATGCTAAATCGGTGAAGTATCCCTTTAACCTGTGTATTTAGTCTCTGTGTTTCCCTTGTCTTTTGTGGGATCATTTTATTCTGTTGCCGTGTATTCTGTTGCTGTGAGTACTGCCTGAATTTTCTTGTGGAGTCTACCCGGTTGTGTTCCAGTTTGATCTTTTGTTTTATTCTACGTTCTGGATTGGTTTTTTGCCTGCTGTGTTCAGGACACATTCTGTTTGCATGGACTTTATTTTTTGTAAATAAATCCTCAAACTCAACATTCTCCTGCCTGCTCTCTGCATTTGGGTCCAAGCCTCGCAGCCATCCTGACAAGAGGTCACCCGGAGTAGTTTTAACCACATCCTCAATGATTAACACAGCTCTTTTGCAACAAGCACATACACACATTTTGATAATAAAATATTTCATGTTTCATGTTCCCAAAATGTCCACTAGCAGGGACAAAGCTTAATGGACATTGGTTACGTCCCCCATTGGTTTGTGGACTACAATTCTGAATTGTTTTTTTTTACACCGAAAGCTATACCATATTTGGACAAAAGGGCAGAGCCAGGGGAGGATGACGCGGCTAAGCCAGTGTTTATGGTTTCAATGACGCTGCGCTAAGATAAACGCTAAAGAGGGAAAGTTGCAGATGTTCAACCCTTCTGAAGCGAGTCATCAAGCGGAGATTTACCGGCGGGTAAACACAGACCTCCGGACAGGGGCAGACTGGGACAGAAATTCGGCCCTGGCAATTCTGTCCCTTACCGGCCCGATTTCAGACAGGAGACATTATTTGCTTTATAATTACAAAAAACAGGCTCAGGTAAGATTATGGCAACAGCAGCATGAGGCACACTTACAGGCTTTCATAATGTTGTGTCCTGTTAATGCTGTTGGTGAACACTAGGGGCGTTAGAGTCCGCAGGACGTTACACAAGTGAATGTTATGTACGTAGAAGAAGAAGAATAATAAAGTGAAGAATAGCAGTATACATGTCTCTTGGCTCGTACTTCAAATACCTTTACAAAACACCACATTTTGGCGACTAGGATGGATATTAACGTGCCTTTCCCTACACCGTTCGTGCCTTGCCCAGGTGAACCTGCTATTCCCTTCCCTACATGGCTGAAAATGTTCGAGAATTACATGCTAGCAATCGATGCTAATGGAGAGAAGTGAGACAGCGCGCGACTCTACTCCATACACTTGGCACTGAGGGACAAAGACTGTTTTATGCACTACCGGATACAGGTACTACATATGCTACTGCAGTGGACGGACTTAAAGTAAAAGTAAAGTTCCTAAAGTAAATGTTATTGTGGAATGTCACAAATTTTGCCAGAGAGAACAGCAAACAGATGAGTTGATAAACCAGTATCTAGCTTCATTACGTGAACTGGCTGCTCTGTGTGAGTTTGGTGGAATGGAGGAGCAAATGATTAAACATCAACCGATAGTGTGTTGCCGATACACGCGTACGAGACAGACTTTAGTTAGAAGCGGATCTGACCCTGGCTAAAGCTACTTCACTGGCCCTGCAGATTGAGGCTGGACTGCGGAATGCTAACGTTCTCTCCGACACTACTACTACTACTACTAGTACTGCTGCTGCTGCGTCGGTGGGAGCCATTCATACACAGAAAAGGGAGGCCCGCCAAAAAGAACAAAGGACATCTGCTTCGCCTACAACAACCCGCCGCTCCTGCTACCATTGTGGATCCAGCACACACCTTGCAAATAAACCATCATGCCCTGCTGCTAAAGTGACGTGCAATTCATGTGGAAAAGTGGGACCTTTTTCCAAAATGTGTCAATCTGGACAAAGGAGGTTCGTGAAATAATGATAAACAAACTGACTGTACTTTTAATGACAGGTACTTTTCAAGATAACATTCTCTGTACTGTGCAAGTGAATGCAAATGGACACTGTCACAATATTGAACTAATAGTAGACACCGATTCATCAGTTTCTATCATTCCAGAGAGCACTTACCAGACTCTCTTTCTTACTTGTGAACTTTCTGAGCCTGCAGTGAACCTGTTTACATATTCAAGAGAGAAAATACCTGTTAAAGGGTGTATGCATGCCACAGTTACTCATGATGGGCATTTTACTACAGGCTCATTTGTAGTGGTAAAGTCAGGTACTGCTCTATTAGGACTAGATCTAGTTCCAGCATTGAACATGCGTATTGAGGGCTCAAAAGTTGTAAAAGCTGACAGCTCTGATGATCCTACTGCACTGAGGACACCTACTGCACCAAGCACAATACCACAGAATGCTTCTGAGATCCAGGACCGCCCTGGGAAACTGAATGTGACTGTCGTCTGCGTGTCCAGGCTTCCACTGCCTAACACAGGAGAAGCTGAAGTGGAACCAGACATAGTAGCTGTTTCCATGGACTCTTTGCATGCCATGTCCTTGTCTGAGTTCACCGCCGCATGTGACACTTGCCCTGAACTGACTCAACTGCGACAGCAAATACAGAAAGGCTGGCCACAATGCAGAAAGAATGTACCAAATGAGTTAGCTTCAGACTTCAATGTACAAGACGAACTGGCTGTTGACAAAACACTGGTCATGTCAGTTTACTTCCCATGAGTTTGCAAAGTTTCTGAGAGAGATAGAGAGATAAAGCATGTGCGCTCAAGCGTCTACTACCCAAGAGCCAATGGAGCGATGGAGAGATTTAATAGGGTATTAAAAGAGTGTCTCCATACTGCAGAAAGAACACACGAGCCTTGGAAACAAGCAGTGACCGAGTCCTTACAGATTTACCGTGCTACACCACATGCTACTACAGGTGTTACACCATTTGAGTTGCTGAGAAAGAGGACGATGCGCACAAAACTGAACATACTTCCTGTCTCACACAAAGTTACATCACCCAAGCAAGTCAAAGAAACGGTGAGACAAAATCAACAAAACAGTAAGGAGTATACAGACAGAAAGCGAAGAGCAAAAGTGCCCACCTTCCAAGTGAATGATGCTGTACGAGTCCAGAGACCAGAACATGTCTACAAGTGGTCATCCAAATACACAGAACCTCTGACAGTGTAAAGAAAGCTGGACCAAGTACTTCTCAGTGATGGTCGGAAATGGAATGCTTCAAAGCTGGCGCGTTTCCCAAAGGAAGCTCTAGCTTTCATCAGTGAGAACAATGAGACTATACTGGATGGACTCACTGTGACAGAGAATGTGCATGTTGGGCAAGAACCAGGCCTTAGACGCACCACCAGCGTCAGAAACCCACCTCAGTGGTTAACAGATTTTGAGAGATGAATATGATACAGGATCAACATGTGAATTGTGCAAATAAAAAATAAAAAAATGAATACTCATACTGTTCTGCTATGTATACAGGTATGTTCCTTTATTCCTTTAGAATAATAAAGTGAAGAATAGCAGTATACATGTCTCTCGGCTCGTACTTAAAATACCTTTACAAAACACCACACATAATTAAATAATACACACAATTCAAAAAAACCTTCAAATAAACTATCTTGGAATAGAATGGAAATGCTTGGATATTTAAAACATGATTGCATACTTACACCCAAAACACCAAAGTACGAAGACTTAGCAGACCAGACTCAAGCTTATATTTTGAAAAGAAGCTCGACGGCACCAGACGGGAAGCTCCACGCTGCATATATTCTGTCAAACTAGTGTGAAACACCAGCAATTTGTTCCTGATCATTTACATGCTTATCTAAATAAACGATGGATGTATTTAGACAACCAAGGAGATGTAATCATTATGTCGTGCTACTAGCTAACTACTAGCTAGCACTAGCTACTAAGGTTAGCCTGCAGTTTCGAGAACAGAGCTTCTCTCCATGGCTTCATCTCTCATCCACGTTACAGGCCAGGAGGTGAAACTGAGTGCCACCATACATAACGTTTAACTTTATTACAGACAACAGGACATACAGTAGATACTGTATATTGTATATAGCTAGTCATTGACATCAACAGTCAATTACAATGTTCATTATAACACTTCACTTTGGCATGTATTAATTAGTAATGCTTATCAAAACAAACAATGGATGTTTTGAAAGAACCAAGGCGATGTAATCACTATGTCTGGAGTAACGTTATCTAGGCATATAGCTACGTACAGTGTTACTGTTCTCTTAATACATCCATGCTAGCTACCGCTGATGTTAGCTATTAGCCGATAGCCCCTGCAGTTTGGGAAACGCTAATTACGTTACATTCACATTACAGGCTTTACAGCATACATACATCCATACATCCCTCGGCTGTATCATAAGATAATACCTTGGATGTATTAATAGAACACATGGTGAATTACAACCATTAGCTATATCCATTATTACAGCTACAGGACCTCAGGATAACAGTCATATGAGCATGCGCAGTGCAGGGCGACATGGGCCCGCGGGTCTGCTTGCGTCCATTATGCGCCTTCATCATGCCTAGTTAACTAATAACTCTGGATTCGGCTACCCGGTTAAAAATTAAAAAAATGTGACGTTTTTTTTTGTTTGGGCTGGTAAGTTGATGTACCCCCAAAAAAAATTATCCGCTGAAATATAGAAGTTTCTTTCGCCATGCAAAGTCTATGGGAAAAGTCTTTCTGGGCCATGGGGTGCAGTTCCACCGTTATCTGCTAAGCCCATGGTGGCTTTAAGACATGGCGCTGTTCCTGGGGGCTTGGTTTGTCCTGAGGACAGAAAGGGTGTCAAAAAGTTCTCTTGTAGCACGCATACTGTCGAAAATGCCTGTGAAAACTCACAGTAACAATAAGGGGACCCAAAAGTTGAGTTTTATGGACACCATGAAACTAGGCGTGTGTGTGTGTGTGTGTGTGTGTGTGTCTCACAGTGGATGCGGCCGGTGTAGTCGTACGGTCCACCCAGGAAGTGCGGCAGCGCTATCAGCAGCGAGGCGAAGCAGGCCAGCAGAGCTCCGCCGCCGATGAACCGCGGTCGGTGGACTCGACTCCCCAAGAAACTCACAAACACAATAAGGACCGTGTTCCCCACCTGGACACACACACACACACACACACACACACACGTTAAGGGTTAAAGGTTTTCCTGTGATTTTGATTGTTTTATTTGGCTTCTGTCCACTTTGAATGAAGTGTGTTTTACGATGATAAAAGTCCTGATTATTTACATGGAGTCTGGTGTAGTTTGGTGATGGTGATTTCGCGGCTGTTTGATGTTAAACTAAAAGGATCTTACTCTTTAACTAAAAGGTCTATCTCTGTAGGGATCCTGTTGTCAGACACTCAGAATAATAATCTGAGTCTGTCAGCGGCAACAACAGAACTTTTAGTGGATGAAAATTAACGTTACAAGATTGTTGTTCCTATCAGACACTTCAATACAAAAACGTAGGAAAATAGGATCCAGGCTGAAAAATATCAACTTTATCCTTTAACCTCATAAAATACACAAACAAAATCCCAAGATCCTCCAGGAATTTTCCCCGGAAAGTGGACCAGATATAGCAAAAAATTCTGGGACCTCCCGTTCCGGGTATTCAATTCTAAAGCATGCTGCAAATTTGGAAACTTGAAATCTGTCCTGAGGGGTTTCTAACAGTTTTTTGAGGACAATAGACAATGAATATGCCTGCTTTTGTGTTAGGATATGGAAGTACCTCGTTGAAAGAAGCCAGGAGCCCAGACTTCTGGCTGGAGAGGCCGTAGCGTCTTTCGATGGTGGAGATGGAGCTCTTCATGTAGCCCGACACCAACAGCTGCGCCAGCTGCAGCAAACTGTGGCAAAACACAAAGAACTGCAGAGAGAGGGAAAATGAAGAAGGAAGACAGAAAGAAGAGGAAGATGATGAATAAACCAGACTGTCCTCCCTGAAAAACGCTCCCAGACATTGTTTTGTTCAAGCAACTATGACCTGTACTCTAAAAAATAAATAGAATAACAGAAAAAAGTCCTGGCAGCTCATTACCCGGATAAATACAAAATTAAATAAATACAGAACATTTCTGTTAGGCCAATATATGAAGTGTTCTCATACAAACCTGCTCAGTTAGTAAAGCGCTGAAAACGTTAGGAAAAACTTCAGAAACATTGGGAAAAGTGTCAGAAAAGGTCGGAAAGAAGTGACGACGTGGACTTCTTTAATCTTCCAAAACCTCAACCTCAGTGGCTGACAAAAATTGTCAGAGCACAAACTATGCAATTCAAACTGTAAGAAAACAAAGCAACAAAAGAATTAGAAAAAGCATTGAAAAAAGGGACAAAAATGTTAGAAATAAAAAACTAAAACATTGAGATAACAGCGAAAAAAGCGTCAAAAACTTCGAAAAAGAATTCAAAAATGCCAAAAGAAGTGACAACGAGGACATCTTTAATCTCCCAAAACCTCAACATGTGAATCACGTTCTACGGACAATTTGTTTTTGAAATATACAGTCAAAAAACTGTTAACACACAGATGTTTCTTAGAGTGTATAATAACTTTTATTGTCGCCGCGCCCCTAAACGGACACAGGGATTTTTTTTCTTTTCTTCTCATGCTCACAAGAAAAGTATCTAACCGATCTGCGTACAAGTCAGAATGGCTGCCGAGGATGAGGTCTCACCTTGAAAACGCAACAAAATGTACCTAATAGTGACATCAACAAACTTAAAGATGATGAGGTAACTTAGTAGCTTGAAGGTCCAATGTGTGGGAATTTCTCCCATCTAGCGTTGAGATCATATATCAATCAACACTCTCACACCACGCAGTTCAAAGTACGTATTACAGCTACGGTAGCCTTCGCGCTTTTTTCTGATGATGCCGGTCTCTTGCTCTTTTCAATATCCTTTTTCTTTTTCTGGGCGAAGTAGAAATTTGGATTTTGAATACGTGTGGTCCTCCACGTTTCCTTCTTCTAACTTGCCGGGGCCGGGAAGCTACGATACCTGTTAGCAGCATTAGCAGCACCTGTGAGTTTATCATGTGACAGTGAAAACATGAAAGGTGGAGCAGTATGTCCCTTACCGGCTAACGTATTTCAAGATGGAGCATCAATATGGAGCGTCTACACCAGTTCATGTATGAATATGGAGCGTCTACCCCAGTTCATGTATGAATATGGAGCGTCTACTCCAGTTCATGTATGAATATGGAGCGTCTACACCAGTTCATGTATGAATATGGAGCGTCTACCCCAGTTCATGTATGAATATGGAGCGTCTACACCAGTTCATGTATGAATATGGAGCGTCTACACCAGTTCATGTTTGAATATGGAGCGTCTACACCAGTTCATGTATGAATATGGAGCGTCTACACCAGTTCATGTATGAATATGGAGCGTCTACACCAGTTCATGTATGAATATGGAGCGTCTACAACAGTTCATGTATGAATATGGAGCGTCTACCCCAGTTCATGTTTGAATATGGAGCGTCTACACCAGTTCATGTATGAATATGGAGCGTCTACCCCAGTTCATGTATGAATATGGAGCGTCTACACCAGTTCATGTATGAATATGGAGCGTCTACCCCAGTTCATGTATGAATATGGAGCGTCTACACCAGTTCATGTATGAATATGGTGCGTGTACACCAGTTCATGTATGAATATGGAGCGTCTACACCAGTTCATGTATGAATATGGAGCGTCTACCCCAGTTCATGTATGAATATGGAGCGTCTACACCAGTTCATGTATGAATATGGAGCGTCTACACCAGTTCATGTTTGAATATGGAGCGTCTACACCAGTTCATGTATGAATATGGAGCGTCTACACCAGTTCATGTATGAATATGGAGCGTCTACACCAGTTCATGTATGAATATGGAGCGTCTACACCAGTTCATGTATGAATATGGAGCGTCTACCCCAGTTCATGTATGAATATGGAGCGTCTACACCAGTTCATGTATGAATATGGAGCGTCTACACCAGTTCATGTTTGAATATGGAGCGTCTACACCAGTTCATGTATGAATATGGAGCGTCTACACCAGTTCATGTATGAATATGGAGCGTCTACACCAGTTCATGTATGAATATGGAGCGTCTACACCAGTTCATGTATGAATATGGAGCGTCTACCCCAGTTCATGTTTGAATATGGAGCGTCTACACCAGTTCATGTATGAATATGGAGCGTCTACCCCAGTTCATGTATGAATATGGAGCGTCTACCCCAGTTCATGTATGAATATGGAGCGTCTACACCAGTTCATGTATGAATATGGAGCGTCTACCCCAGTTCATGTATGAATATGGAGCGTCTACACCAGTTCATGTATGAATATGGTGCGTGTACACCAGTTCATGTATGAATATGGAGCGTCTACACCAGTTTATGTATGAATATGGAGCGTCTACCCCAGTTCATGTTTGAATATGGAGCGTCTACACCAGTTCATGTATGAATATGGAGCGTCTACACCAGTTCATGTATGAATATGGAGCGTCTACACCAGTTCATGTATGAATATGGAGCGTCTACACCAGTTCATGTATGAATATGGAGCGTCTACTCCAGTTCATGTATGAATATGGAGCGTCTACACCAGTTCATGTATGAATATGGAGCGTCTACCCCAGTTCATGTTTGAATATGGAGCGTCTACCTCAGTTCATGCAAAAGCAAATGTAACATTTCAAGACAAAAGGAGTACTTGGAATTGATGGTGGTGGTAAATATTCATAAAAAAGACAAGTTTGTGAACGGGCCACACAGATTTTGATATTGAACAACTAAACACGTTACACACTGGGGCTTTAACTTTAGCACAGTTTGTAGCATAATCCTGCTCGCCTAAAGGCACTTACCCACTACTAGTACCAGCTCTACTCGACTATACTCGGCTCAACTGCGGTGACCTGTCCTCCTTTTTCCATTGCAGATTTAGTACCGCCTCATGCATGAGGCGAGCATGGCTGGTCGTCATAGCGACGCCGCAGGAAACTGCCGTAACCTAACGCGGCACACACACAGAACGTGGAAGGTGTGTTGTTTTTAATTCTCGGCATGTGGCTGTTTGCCAGAAGACAAATTTAGTTTCTAAAGAAGCTGGAGGAGCAAAATAAATAAACACAGCTGGTTAAACTATTTAAAAATGGCGGGTTTGTTCAGGACACCCCCTGTCTGTCACTAGCAATGATGAATCTGCATTCAGCAAGCTAATTTCAAATGAATCAGAGTACAAATGAAATGCAGAAACAACAAAAAGTAGTGAGAGATTTAGAGTTTTAGTGACACAACACGCCGAGAGGAAATGTTAACATGTTGGAGCTCAGAGAACAATGCCAGGATGGTCGTCAGGAAGGGAAATCTCCTCTGCAAAGTCCTGCAGATTACAGCGCTTCTTAAATTACATGTAGAACTGTTATTTCTCTCAGCAGGTTACTCTTCTCCCAGTAAAGCATCTGCTGTCTGCCTGATTTAAATAATAGGCGATATGCACAGGCGAGCATGACGTATTTCCGGTTAAATTTCAGGATGGGTGTAAACTTCCGGTTATCGTAGAATGCTGTGATACTGTATGCCAGCATTGAATGCTTGTCGTTAAAAAACATCCAAAACTGTTAATTTTAGTCGTTTTGTGTTTATGTTTATGTTAATGTTTTACTTGTAATACTTCGGCTTGACTATTAACGCGATGACGTGTAAACATACAAAAGTGTCCTTTCAAAAACCGGATGACAGCTCTTCCAGCCATCACTGCTGTGTGCCGCAATGTAGCTAGCTACAGTGTCTGCTAGATGCAATTCTTCTGTTAGTTTTTTTACTTTCCCCAAAGACAGTGAATTACATAACCGCTGCCTCATCGCCCTGCTTGTGAGCTAGATGGATCTCCGTCACGCGCAAAGTAAACGTCCCTGGGTTAGCTAATGGACTACCTAATTCAATGAGAGCTAGCCTGCTAGCCTCCCTGAACGAGAGCTCTGACATTCACAAAAATGCATGAAATTAAAATCGGACATAAGTGTTAGCATTGTAAGACCTTAGGGTAGCTAGCTGTAATATAAGTGGCGTGACGAAATTCAAAGTGTAGCTAAATATATAATAATTATGCAGAAAGTGTAGCTGCGATGTTTAGCTAGCTACCCATATGATCGCATGGGAGCAGCTAGCTAACGGGACACTACGAAAGCCATCTCATTCACAAAAATGCATTAAAATAAAATCAGACATAAGTGTTAGCTTTGTAAGACCTTAGGGTAGCTGTAATATAAGTTGCGTGACAAAATTCAAAGTGTAAATATATAATAATTATGCCAAAAGTGTAGCTACATAGCTGCAATGTTTAGCTAGCTAGCTAGCTACCCATATGATTGCATGGGAGCAGCTAGCTAGCTAACGGGACATTACGAAAGCCATCAAAATTACAAAAATGCTTTAAATTGAAATCGGACACAAGTGTTGTAATATAATAGAAGTGGCGTGATGAAATTCAAAGTGTAAATATATAATAATTATGCCAAAAGTGTAGCTACGGAGCTGAGATGTTTAGCTACCCATATGATCGCATGGGAGCAGCTAGCTAACAAAAATGCATTAAATTAAAATCGGACATAAGTGTTAGCTTTGTAAGACCTTAGGGTAGCTGTAATATAATTTGGGTGACGAAATTCAAAGTGTAAATATATAATAATTATGCAGAAAGTGTAGCTGCGATGTTTAGCTAGCTACCCATATAATTGCATGGGAGCAGCTAGCTAGCTAACGGGACACTACAAAAGCCATCAAATTCACAAAATGCCTTAAATTGAAATCAGACAGAGTTAGCTTTGTTAGACCTTAGGGTAGCTGTAATATAAGTGACGTGACGACATCCAAAGTGTAAATATACTATAGTTATGCCGGCAGCCGGCCAGCTCCACGGAGCTCTGAGCCCCGGTAGTCGGAGTATGGAGCACAGCGGGCTGCCGTTGTCTCGTCAGACTGTGTGGACCTTCTGAAGTCCGACACGTCTTACCAAATTTGTAATTAGCCATACATTTTCGTAAAACGGCTCATATTTGAGCTTTTTTTTTTTTATTTCTCTGCCATCATAACGGTCTACTGTCACTGTCTAATGTTTTCTACCAGTAACTGGAAATGCCCTAGCATCCTTTCGCCAATGCGGAAGTGATGCGTGCATAGAGCCTATTTGGATGATTGAAGGGGATCAGACTTTGTTTTTTTGTTTGTTTTTAAGCCTGGAACAAAGACAACCAGCTACGAGAATATTGATCCCAATGGGATAAGTGAACATGAACACAGATTATGAGCGATTCTTTCGCCCCATAGTTACCAAAGTAAATATTGGACCCTTTTTTCAACAAGCCACATATCTCCAGAACATTCTGACACTAAAATGGTATTTTTCAGATGGACACATCAGGAGAAAATTAACTTTGCTTGAGACGTGTTTCTGTCTCAGGATCACACTCTCACGAGATCAGGCAACACAGAGAAGCTAACGTCAACTATGTTAGCAAACGCCCTAACAAAACTAATCTCTGTGATGCTAAATATGTCCTTTAGCTGTGTAAATATCTAACATTTTCATCCATCCACACGATTAGCTCGCCCGCTGCAAGAGTTAAATTGTGTTCCTTCCCCTTATGCGAGTGAAGCGGCGTGCAAATCAATGAACAACAGACTGATTATTCCCAACCCCAACACAAGTAGATTCAGCAGACCAACCTTGATGCTGTTGAAGGGACTCCAGCGCTGGGCGGGAGGGCGAGGCCTGGCGGGGTCAGAGTTCATGTTCAGGTCGTTGGCCCCCATGATTTAATTTGTCGCCACACTGAGACTGAAGAACAGAACAAAACCTGTGAAATACAAACACAGTCCATTACTGGTTAAACCCACACTCATATCTAACAGACTGTAAATAAAGACGGCGTTTAACTGCAGTCCCAAAGTTTCAGCATCCAGACTCTCAGTTCCTGCTGTTGTAACGCACTTTTAACGTTTATGTTTCACCCGTGTCACAGTCATCCTGTGCGATCAGTTTTCTAGAAGCTCTACAGATAAAGGACATGTGTGTATGTGCTGCACGTTTACACAAAAACAGATGGGGAGAGAGAGAGAGAGAGAGAGAGAGAGAGAGAGAGAAAGAGAGAGAGAGAGAGAGCTGAGGTTTGGATGAATGAACACCAAAAGGAAAATCACTGCAGGATTTAAAACAACACAAAGAGAGAGTTTATGAGGGTTACACAAAGACGAAACGGACACGAAAACTCATGGACACAATTCGAACAAGCGATGGACGGACTGACTTATTTGAACCAACCAGTCCTCCAAACCATACGCCGATATCGGCCGTTTGTTCCGCCCTTCTACGACCCACAGGAGCGTTTTCCGTCTTCTTATCTAAACCAGAGAAGTTAATGGTCGCAGTTTTAAACACGGTCGCAGTTTGGTTAGGTTTAGGCACTAAAAATACTTGGTTAAGTTTAGAAAAATACAGTTTGCTTTCAGTTATGCACACCGTTTACTTTCATTTTTAAACGCGAACCCCGGTCTCCTGGCTAAAAGAAGAAGTCCTGTGTTTCTAAACCTGCCTTCTTAAGCTACATTTTGCCGCTCTTTAGCCCAGCTCAGATCAAAGATTGGCTCCTAAAATACAAGACTTTTACCCAGGAATCAGGTGTTCATGTCCTGAAGAAGTTAAGGAGAAAACACAAGGCTTTCACCCAGGAAACAGGTTGTTAAACAGTCGCTTGGTTGGGTAGTTAATAGTAAAGTTTAAGTGATTTTTGTTGGAGAACAAAAAGCTTTGCATCGGTTAGCTGTTGTCTTTTGTGTGGTGTAACTTTTAACAGACTGGTGTTATGCAGTGAACTGTCTCTGAGTTGGAGGAGATTAAACTCCCACACAGAATCAGCACTTTCACTCTGTTGACATTCCTCTGATAAGGGATCTCTCGTTTCCTGATACTCTGAGGTTGATTTCCGCCTCTTTCTTTTTTATCTTTCTGTGTCCTTGTTCTTTCTGCGACATGATGTTTTAGTCCTAATCCAGAAAGAGAGCACAGACCTCCGCCAAAGCTCCTGCTCAGATCTCTCGCCACGTTAACGAAAGTGAAAAATACTTTGTGTATCTCCACCGTAATTCGGATCCGCTCCAAGATTTAATCGGTTCTCCCCTGATCCATCCTACACCCTGATACCAAGTTTCATGGAAATTGGGCCAGAAACCTTGCACACTGAGTCACAACAATAGTCTTTATTGTCCACTGGGGCAATTTGTTTTCACAGTCTGTACAGGGCCTCACAAATTTACATAAAGACACACACAGTTAACTTAAGCCCTACTCACACAGGATTAGTATCATCAGGGGACCTCGTGTGATTTAGAAATGATTAATAATTCCATTGACAAGTGGATGAAAACATAGCTTCTGTAGGGATCCTTTCCATAATGTTGTCAGAATAATAATCTGAGGCTCACACACACAACTGAAACACACCCATATACACAACTAAAACAAACAAAATTTCAGCTAGCTCACATAATAAACAAAGTATGTCCTCCTCTAGAGCGGCTTTAAACTGAAATGTAGAGAGGAAATGCTAACTGGGAGCAGCCTACTCAAGTGAATGTGCGAATGTACTTTCCACCGCTGACAAAGTGTGATTTTAGTTTGGAAAGTGAGAGAAGGTGGTCTGTCTCCAGAGTCACACGGAGAAGTAGCATTCTGTTTTCTATGCACCACATACTGTATCTGGAACAAACTCCCAGAAAACTGCAGCTCCGCTGCAACAAACAGTTCATTTAAAGGGGTGTCACTACCCGATGTGAGTTGAGTGCAGATGTGAGTTGCACATGCTCAGATTTAAACGATTTACGGCATAACGTGTCATACTGAAATTTGTGAAATCCCTAAAATAATAGACTTTTCTCATTACAAACAATAACAGAAGATGGAAATCATTTCAAAAACGTTAGCTATCTATGATTGTTTGATTGCTAATGTTAGCTCAAAACGCCATTGCTAATTTGTAGCCAGCAGTGAACCAACTTCGTTATGTAGGTCCATTTTTATTGTATTAACATTACAGAAGTCAGCTCAAGGGACGCTATGCAGTTTTGGCCATTTCTTGTCTGTTTCCTGTCTTTTTGCTGGCATGTTTTTCTATAGAGCCCCCCTATAGCTTCAGAATAGATATTTGGCAGCTCCTATGTTTCCTCGTGTCTGACTCCTCTCTCGGTCAGTCTGCCGTTTCCTCTTTCTCTCTTCCTCCCACAATGCTTTCCTAGCTTTCTGCTTCTTCTTTGCCGGCTCAGCTGGTTTAGATAGTGTGAAAAACTCCATCGCTACCTTGTTAGCCGGTTCCTGAATGGCCGTATGTGTGCAGTGCCGTGAAGCAATTCCTTACATGGCGAGACCTGATATCTCGCCATACTTCCTGACGCTGAGGCCGCCGGCTCGCCGGCCCAAAGTTGCAAGGGTGGTTTTTCATCTCACAGGCGCTAGGGGGGAGACGACCACCATTCAACCAGAAAAAAGTCATATAACCGTTCCAATGACTCCAAAGCTGTTCAATTAAGATACAAAAAATGGCATAGTTCCCTTTTAAATCAAGGATGAAGAATTTTCTTTCTTCTTCTAGTTTTTTAGTTACGCCCTTAAGCAAACTTTTGCCTTCATTTTAATTGGCCAATTGCTTGTTGTTTTTGGAAAACCAATGAAGATTGCATCACAGTAATCCAACCTACTTGAAATAACTGCAGTTTTTATGCATCTTCTTGGGATTAAACAGCAGTACCTTTGCAATATTTTCTTTGATGAAAGAAAGCTGCTTTAATCACCTTCTTCACTGGGATTTAAGTTGTGACATCTGATTTTACCTGACTAAAGATGTAGGAGTGAACAAATCTGAGAGTCTGCAGTGATTGAGTTTAGTTTGTTAAGTGAGAGAAGCACCAACTTTTACAAACCACTTGTTTTGCTTTAAAAAAAACTTGTAAGCAGTGGATCTAAGAGGCCAAGTAAAGAAGCTTAAAGTCACTGGGAGCTGAAACTACAGTATCTAGTTGTTTAGTTAACCCTTGTGTTGTCTTCGGGTCAAATTTTCTGTCAATATCAGAAATATCTTTTTAACTTCCTAATTTTAATTAACCAAAAATAACATGGATGATTCCATACAACGCGGTTCCCAAGTACAACAAAAGATCGGATCTCTACATTGAATTTGGGGGTTTGTGTTAAATTTTTTAGCATTTGAAAAATGAATTGAAATGTTTTGAAACAGTATACCGACTGAACGCTGACCCTTCTGGGATTATCTTTCCTTTAATATTAGTCTAAATAATTCATAATTTCTGCTTTTTTAACTCAAGAATTTGGTATAATTTCCTATAAATTAGGTTTATTGACCATGAATTCCACAAATAAGAGTAAAACTAGTAATAAATTGGTGTTAGTGGTGTTCATACATGGCAGTGAAAAGAAGTGTGAAATGGCAACAAAAAAAACGCCAAAAACAGTTTTTTTTGTTTTGACCCGGGAGGACGACAAGTGCATGGTCCAATGGAAGACAACACAAGGGTTAAGCCTGGAAGCAGAGTTCAGCATTGGTTGGTACATTGATTGTGGTTCTGGAAAACCAGTAAAGATTGCATTACAGTAATCTAAACTACTTGAAATAAATGCAGTTTTTCTGCATCTTCTTGGGATTAAACAGCAGTACCTTTGCAATATTTTATTTAATGAAAGAAAGCTGCTTTAATCACCTTCTTCACTGGGACATAAACATTAAGTCTGAGTCCAGAATAAAACCCAGAGCTGTGATTTAAGACCAGAGCTGTGATTTAAGCCCAGAGCTGTGATTTAAACCCAGAGCTGTGATTTAAGCCCAGAGCTGAGCTTCTGATTTTTAATCTGCAGATGTAGGAGTGAACAGATCTGAGAGTCTGCAGTGTTTGAGTTTGGAGAGTGAGAGAAGCAGTCCCAGTAGTCCCAATAAGCAACCTGAAAGGTCCCAGACAGTAATAATAGATTCAGACTCACTGTGGTAGCTGCAGTTTCTCTGGTTTTTCTCTTGTAGTGTTTAACTTAAACTTCCAGTTCTCCCAGCAGCTGACAGTCCTCGCTCTGCCACCCCACACACACAAGGAGGAGGAGAAGGAACTGGAATCTGAACCCTGGGTGTTGAAGGCAGGACGAGTCTGAGAAACCTGAGTCCGTCCAGTTGCATTGTGGGAAATGTAGGTGTCAGGTTATGGCACATAAGAAAAAGGAGGAAGGAAGTTTATGTACTAAAGCAGCTTTTACAGACAGTCACAAAGTGCTTCACAAGTGGGAAGAAAACAACTAAAAACAAGACCAAGTGACAGTAAAACAAACAAGAACAAAATAAATCAAATAACAATGAAAAAGCATAAAGCATAAAAAGCATGGAAAATGTCAAAAAAGCATTAAAAAACATCAAAAGAAACAAAAACAGGAATTCAAGTGTCAAACTCGAGAATAGCCACAAAACCATCAGAAAAAGTGTTAGAAATGCTGAAAAAATGACAGAAAAGTGACAAAAAATTAAGACAAAAGCAATGTAGAAAGTGACAAATATTTAGAAAAAAATGACAAATATTTAGAAGAAAATTACAAAAATGTAGAAAAAAGTGACAAAAATGTAGAATTTTTTTTAAAAAAATGTAGAAAAAAAGAGATGATGAAGTGAGTGATGAAAGCTGCAGTTCAGTGGAGTTAGCAGCAGGCGGAGCCTAAGTCTCATCTATTTCTCTTTATCTTCCTCTTTATGTGTAAAATAATGAGGCTCAGCGGAGGAAAGTAGCTAAGTACATTTACTCAACTACTGCACAGCCCTGAGATACTTTACTTTAGTCGTGTATTTCCATTTTATAATACTTTCTGACCCTAACCCAACACACACACACACACACACACACACACACACACACACACACACACACACACACACACACACACACACACACACACACACACACACCACACACACACACACACACACACACACACACACACACACACACACACACACACACACACACTCACACACACACACTCTCTACTACACGTCACGTGTATCAGTTCAGGTCATCAGTGTATGTTTGAAACATTTTGCCTATTAGACAAAAAGATAGAAACTAAACTAATTCCAGCTTCTCTGGTGCAGAAAATATGACCAAAAAGCTGTGAATACTTTATTTCTATGATGTTTTGAGAGTCAAATCCTCCAATCTGCCAGGTCACTGTGGTTTCCAGATGTGACATCTGCTGTGGTAACAATGTTGGGTTTGGGTTGGGTTGGGTTTTTCTTTCAAAACATGTTTGACTTAAAGCCCCGAAACAGAAAACCAGAAGATTTACAGAAAATAAAACCCACCATGATAGTGTTTCTGCTGTCTACAACATTTTCCACAACTTCCTGTTCCAGCTGCCAGACACAGAGACAAACTAGAGGTTTTTACTGGCCGAACACATCTGGCCACATCTGCTGAGAAGTCTGGAAATCCTGCTGAGTCAGAACCAGAACACCTTTCAAATTTGGATCCTGATTGGCTGATGTGAAAACAGCTGCTCTGGGTGTTTCAGTCATTGAGATATCTCAGACAGAAAATAAGCCGTAGCTCTCAAACTATGGAGCTAGATTTGTTTCTTTATTACATGCGAGAAAATAAATGATCTGAGAGAAAAAGTGATCACACTGATAGCAAAAATAATTTTATGAGAGAAAACAAATATTTGAGAGAAAAAGTTTTCATACCAATAGCAAAAAATAATATTTGAGACTAATAAAAAGTTTTGAGAAAATGTATTTTTTCATAGAACATAAAAAATATAAATTTGAATTTTTTTTAAATTATTTCTGAGAAAAAAAAATCTCTCTCAAAATACTTTTTTAAACTCTCAAATATATACTTTTTGCTATCAGAGTGAAAACATTTTCTCTCAAAAAAAAGTGTTTCTCTCAAAACGCTTTTCTTCTCGCTCTCAAAACCTGAGTCTTTGCTCTCAATGTCTCGCTGTGAAAATAGTGTCATGGGCGGGTCCACGTTCCTATTGGCCAGTCGGGTGAGCATCGTCTTGTCTTGGGAGTCGAACTGAATCATTACACCTCACCTACACCTTTGAAAACCCCTTATTCTGTAATTAAATAAGACAGCACAAAGGAAGACCACAAACAGGTAGTTTAGTTTTTACTTGCAAGGGGAGAGGTGTGCTCAACAGGCGACAACCTTGGACCTCCGACAATTCTCCCCGCCTTGCAGTGTTTTATTCACAAAAGTCACATGTTTCGACAGCTCATTGTACGTCAGCAAGAAGTATAATCAATAGTGACATTTAATGTCACAGTTACTTTGACATTGTATGAGTTTCACAATCATAGTTTAAACAAGCATAGCTAAATCAATGTTTTGCAAAGCTGTGGCCTTGGAGACTGGGACAGTTCTCCGCCCACGGTCCCATATCTGTCAGCAGTCTTTTTCATGAAGTCTCCCCATGAAAGGAGAAATAAGAATGATTAGTCAAACATAATGTGCATTTATCATTCATCAATGATAACATATATATACATTTTCCAACACACACACACACACACACACACACACACACACACACACACACACACACACACACACACCGGCGGACGGAGAGAAACGGGGGGCGGGGGGGGGGGGGGGGCTGTAGAGTCCGTCTACGGAGCAAATACTAAATCTAATGTAGGCTATGTCATAATTTAAACAAGTCTCTCGAAGAGAAAAGGCAGTTAACCACAGGTTTAATCTTATGATGGATATGTGTTGTGATATTTAAACAAACAATCCGTCAACGGCGAAATAAAAGCCTGAGAGACCTCCAGCGGTGTGTTCCAGCATGATCCGGCCACCACCAGCTGGCCCTACGGTCACTTTATGGAGCTTCTCAACTCCGAAAACTTAGAAGCAAATTGTCAATTTGGCAACGATTTTCGGAAGAATGCCTATATTTGAAATCTAAACAATTCATTTCTCGCCTAAAGCATTGTCAGAAGTGAATTTAATGATGAATAAGATGGTGACAATTGTTAAGTTGTCCTGCTGTTGCTCTGTCTGCAAGTTCCGAGTTGGCAGCGGGCATGATAGGTGTAATGATTCAGTTCGACACCCAAGACAAGACGATGCTCACCCGACTGGCCAATAGGAACGTGGCCCCGCCCATGACACTATTTTCACAGCGAGAGCAAAATCCTGACACGAGAGAAAAAAATGACATCGAGAGCAAAGACTTAGGTTTTGAGAGAAAATGTTTTCACACTGATAGTAAAAAAAATATATTTGAGAGTTTAAAAAAGTATTTTGAGAGAGATTTGTTTTCTAAGAAATAATTTAAAAAAAATTCAAATTTATATTTTTTATGTTCTATGAAAAAATACATTTTCTCAAAACTTTTTTTTAGTCTCAAATATTATTTTTTGCTATTGGTATGACAACTTTTTCTCTCAAATATTTTTTTCTCTCAGATCGTTTATTTTCTCGCATGTAATAAAGAAACAAATCTAGCTCCATATCAAACAGACAGACAGACACACACACACACACACAGACAGTCATGGCAGTTGTAGGAGGGCGAAGCCTCTTTTCTTTGCTGGTCAGCGGTCAGGGAAGAGAGACTTAAATAACTGCTAGTGGAGAGAGCATCAAGCATCCAATGCTGGGAAGAAGAGGGGACTGGAGCGCTGTGGACACAAACCATCAGACGCAGGGGGGCCTTCAAAAATTCCAATGTAAATCACATCCGCGGCGATGTTTGACACTCTGGGAACCACGTTGGCGTAACTTTTCAACGCAACTATGATTGTGCATTGAGAACCGGTTCCAATTAGAAATCGTTTTTTTTTATTGGAATCGTTTGGAATATTAGGCTATGAATCCGATCATCTGTTCCAAATTTAACACGTGCAAGTTGTGGTTTTCCGTAGCGACCACAGTACTTCTAGCAGGCGCTTGTTGTGGTGCAGCCGTGGAGCAGAGTAAGGGGCGCGCTAATTTTATCTTGAAAAAGCCGCGTAAAACTGTAAATCAGCATTGAATCAAACTAAAATGTTCCTCTTATCTGTGAAAAACAGCATGTGACCCGTTTCAACTCCACCCCTAAAAGAATGGGAATCGATAAGAATCGGAATAGAAAGGAAGAATTGGAAATTGTGCGTGAATGTACTTGTGCAAAATGTAATTCTAATTTTTTTGCTCAGAAACGATTTGTCTTTTGTCTGTTCACATGACCTTTTAAAATGTGGCCTATATCAGATTCCAGTGTGAACTGTTTGCGGTTTCAAACTGACCCGCATGCGAAAAAGAACAATACCAATGACATCAGATGCAGCACGCTGTTGCACTAAAGTTAGGGAGGTTATGGAGGAAGGAAGCATTTTCACTTTTATTTCTAAATGTTTGTGTAAAGGCAGCCAAAACTTTAATGAGCAGGTGCTGAGGAGGAGAAGAATGAAGAGAAAGAGAGACAAATTGTCTATTTTGGCCTGTCTGTGAGGATGCAGAGACGAAGTCAGGAGTGGTGGGACTGCTTTGTGAACAGCTTCACAGAGACGCAGTTTATTCAAAACTTTCTGTCAGTTGACCTCCAAAAAAAATCCGATTTGGGCCACTTTTGCCTGCAGTCTGAACGTAGCCTAAGTGACACACAGGACAAGAAGAGGACATTAACCCTGGTCTCCTGTGTTGTTTGACCCAACCTGCCTTCTTACGAGGAGTTTCTGACTACTCCGCTACTACTCGCTACCATTGTCGCTCTTCATACTATGTCATCTTACCGCAGTCTAGCTGCTGCTTTGCCTGGTGCGTCCCACACAGACGCTGAAGCATGCCTTGTGTAGACTGGGTAAACCAGCCCGATCTGCTGGCCATTTGATTTCTCCCTGCAGCTCAGGCTGGAAACCTGTACATTTTTCGATCCTGCTTCCGTTACAAATCTACGGGGACCAATCACAAACTGGCTTATCCACCTGGCGCGCTATTGGCCGGTTTAACACGATGACGATAGAAAAGCGATGGCAAGCAGCTTTTTGTTTACATTCAACATGACGGCCACCGAATCGCAGCAACCCGTTGATCGAAAATGGAACAGAAACTTGCCCTGGAACAATTCTTACAAGAGAAGGATGTGTTTGCCTTACTACCAACCGGCTTTGGTAAAAGCCTAATTTACCAGCTAGCCCCACTGGTGGCCAAAAGAATGGAGCTCTGTAAAGTGCATCACCCGGATCGTTGGTCTGATTGGTTGAAGGACTATCCAGTTGCATACAGAGTCATTTGAACTATGCCCGTTGATCACGCCTCTTATGCAGAGAAAATACAGAGCAGACTCCCCAGACTAATGTTCAATCTTAAAAGATTGAGCTTGGTCTGGTGATAGCCAGACTATGCCTTGTGTGCAGTGGTGTAGTCTACGTGATATGCAGGTATACGGAGTATACCCACTAGGAAAGGTCAAGGATTTCCGGTTACCCACTTCCAAAAACGCAAGGATACCGTTAAGTAACGATGATTGTTTTGTGAGAGAACTTTCACACTTACGTTCATAAATTCACCCCGTCTGTGTCGAGTCGCTTAAGAACAACAACACTGCTGCTTGGCGGTTATTCTCTGCGGACTAATGTGAATCACTAAAGTAGCTAGATATATGAAATGAAAGCAAATTTAAACTACACTTTCAGTGTTTTGGTAAGCCCGCTCCTGAAGCTAGCTTCAAGGGACACTACATCGTTAACGTAGGCCTACAGAAACTACAACCCCAAATCAGAAAAAGTTGGGACAGTATGGAAAACACATGTATTGTATTTCATTGCAGACAATACAACAGCACATCATTTAATGTGTTCCTCATGATTTGTATTGCAACACATTTCAAAAAAAGTTGGAACAGTAAAGCATTTACCACTTTGTAATGTTGCCATTCCTTTTCACAACACTTGATGTTTAGGGACTGAAGACACCAAGTGATGAAGTGTTTCAGGTGTAATTTTGTCCCATTCTTGCTGCAAACAAGTCTTAAGGTGGGCAACAGTACGGGGTCTTCGTTGTCGCATTTTGTGCTTCAAAATGCGCCACACATTCTCTATTAGAGACAGGTCGGGACTGCAGGCAGGCCAGCCAAGTACCCGTATCCTCTTCCTCCGCAGCCAGGACTTTGTAATGTGTGTAGAATGTGGTTTTGCATTATCTTGTTGAAATATGCATGGACGTCCCTGGAAAAGATGTCTTCTTGAAGGCAGCATATTGTGCTCCAAAATCTCTATGTACTTTTCAGCATTAATGGTGCCATCACAGAAGTGCAAGTTACCTTTGCCAAGGGCACTGACACAACCCCATACCATGACAGATCCTGGCTTTTGGACTTGTTGCTGGTAACAGTCTGGATGATCCTTTTCTTCTTTGGTCCGGAGCACACGGCGTCCATTTCTCCCAAAAAATACCTGAAATACTGATTCATCTGACCACAGTACACGTTTCCACTGTGTGATGGTCCATCCCAGATGCCTCCAAGCCCAGAGAAGTCGACTGCGCTTCTGGACACTGTTAACATAGGGCTTCCTTTTGGCACAGTACAGTTTTAACTGGCATTTGTGGCTGTAACTACATATTGTGGTACTTGACAAAGGTTTGCCAAAGTAGTCCTGAGCCCATGTGGTGATATCGCTTATAGAAGAATGACGATTCTTGATGCAGTGCCGCCTGAGGGATCGGAGATCACGGTTGTTCAGCTTAGGCTTGCGCCCTTGTCCTTTACGCACTGAAATTCCTCCTCATTCTTTGAATCTTTTAATTATGTTATGCACTGTTGAAGGTGAAATAAGCAAATGTCTTCCTATCTTTCTTTGAGGAACATTGTTTTTAAACATTTCAATGTTCTCACTGGCGATCCTCGGCCCATCTTTGCTCCTAAAGGACTAGACCTTTCTTGGATGCTGCTTTTGTACCAAATCATAATTACAATCACCTGTTGACATCACCTGTTTCAAATCACATCATTATTTAACCAATTTACCTGATTACTAGCCCTAAATTGCTCCTGTCCCAACCCTTTTTGGAATGTGTTGCAGGTCTGAATGACAGGAAAGGATGTATATTTACAAATGAAATTAGGTTAACCAGACAAAACATGAAATATTTTGTGTTCACATTGTCTGCAATGAAATACGAGTCAAAGTACATTTAGAAATCACTACTTTCTTTTTTTATTTGTGTTTTTCATAATGGCCCAACTTTTTCTGATTTGGGGTTATAAACAAAATGAGCCAGATGAGGCTGATGCTTTACGCAGTAACTGTGGGTACACGATCTGTGCTGCTTGCGCACCTTTGATCCGCGGGAATTTCATGGGGAGTGAGGAGTATACTCACTACAAAAAAACTAGACTACACTGCTTGTGCGTCGGTATGTGACTCTGAGAGTCACTGACCAAGCATCAGTATGTTGACGAGTTGGGAGTGAGAGTGCAAGAGTCTGGTGAAGACATACACACATACAATGTTAAAAAGTTACTTGTGAAATGTTGAATGAAACTTCAGTACAGACCCTGAAAGAGCTCACTGTGTTTTTCTCAAACTCATAGAATGTTTAAACTGTTGCATGTTGGGAGCTCAGGGGACTACACTGCCCCCTAATGGTCCAACAGTTTCATCATTCAGGTCAAACATATTTTACTTTTTCCAAATAAAAGCATGTTACTAAACTATATACAGTATGTCTGGCCCTTCATATGATTCTAATTTTCCAGTGTGGCCCTTCGTGAAATTGAGTTTGACCCCCCTACCTTAAACCCATCCCTCTTGTAGGTAGTAGAGCCCTCTACAACTAAAACAACCCAACACTAAAAGAGCTTCTTTCCTTGTGTCAGTATACTTAACCAATATACGTGATCATAATTCTGATTGTCCAAGAGCAGGACTGGCTATACACTATAAACCAGTCTAACATGGGATATGTAGTGGTAATAAGATAACTGCCTGACTCCCAGTGAACTCTTGAACATCAGAGTTTTGCATTGTGAAACTTTGTTGTGAACAGTATACCAAAACAGTTATACTCGTTATACTATAAACTGTTGCACGTTGGGACCTCAGGGGATTACACTGCCCCCTAATGGTCCAACAGTTTCATCATTCATGTGTTCCAGTTGCCATAGCAGCTCGTAATGAGCGTTAAGGTTTCTGAAACAAATGCGATTGTTAATGAGTCCACTGTGAGCGGCTTCCTAACAAAACACAGTTTCTGATGGTAATTAGCCCTCTGGGAGCAAAGAGAGAGGCCCAGTAGTAGATATTTATCAGAGCTCAGAGGATAACGCTGATTACAGGCTACGTGGGTACGTGTCCCCCTAGGGCTATTTTGGAGGACTGTAGGGGGTACATGAGATTTTTTGCTAAATGTTTTTCAGTTCCAAGGCTGTAGTTACTTCTGTCTTTTTTTTCTCCAAGTTTGTTGCTTTTTTCAAAGTTATTGTCGCTTTTTTTGAAGTTTGTCACCTTTTTTGAAGGTTTTGTGTCATTTGTTTTGACCTATTCTTGCCTTTCTTCCTTACTTTTTCTACAGTCTTTTTCTTCTTGTCTCTTCTTTCAAATTTTTTTTCAGCTTTTTTTGTCACTTCTGTCGCCCTAGTGTTGCCTTCCTTCTTTCTACTGTGTTTTTATTACTATTTTGTATCTATTCTTGCCTTACTTCCTTCTTTCTACTGTCTTTTTCCAAGGTTTTTTTGTCTTTTTTCATCAGCATTTAAATGTTTTCCAAATACAAGGCTGTTGTTTAGTAAATATATCGCTGACATCCTCTTTATATAGACTTTTTATTTTCTGCCAAAAATTATTCACGCTGGTTAGGGTGTACATGGCTTAAAAACACTGTTCAAAGGGGGACCATTGTTGAAAAAAGCTTGAGAAGCACTGTTCTAAGAAATTATTCTACATCACATCAACCCGTAAAAAAGAGCTGCAAACAAGTCAGCCCTGTCAGTCTGTTTTTCAACCTGGACCCCATTTTCCGATGCATTGGTGTCTAAGTGACTATCAGGAACAAAAAATGTTGAAATTGGTCCAGTATTGAGAATGTCAAACCAAGACGGCTTATATAGTAGTTTCTGTTGACTTTGAATTTAGTGGTTTTCACATTGATAAAAGTCCTGATTATTTACATGGAGTCTGGTGTAGTTTGGTGATGGTGATTTCGGGCTGTTTGATGTTAAACTAAAAGGATCTTACTCTTTAACTAAAAGGTCTATCTCTGTAGGGATCCTTTCATAATGTTGTCAGACACTCAGAACAATAATCTGAGTCTGTCAACAGCAACAACAGAACTTTTACTTTGCTTAATAATGGACCAATGTCAAAGATTGTTGTTCCCATCAGTCACATAGACACAAAAACATTGGAAAATAGGGTCCAGGTTGAAAAATACAGAAGTCACCCTTTAAACACCAGGGCTCCAAACACCTCAAAAATTACAATGACAATGATACAGAGATGGGAAGTAACGAAGTACAAATACTTCGTTACTGTACTTAAGTAGATTTTTCAGGTGTTTTTACTTTACTTTACTATTTATTTTTGTGCCGACTTTTTACTTTTACTCTTTACATTTTTAACTCCTTACGTTTTACGAAAGTGGCTCGTTACTTCAGTTTCAAATAATTTCAGTGGAGTTATTTTTCGCGTCATCAATACCAAATTCAATCTAATTGGATGGGAATATACGTTGCATTTGACGCACCCTACAAGACGACTCGACAGATTCGGCGGCATTCATTCACGGCAAATCATTGCAGCTGGATGGCGGTAACGTTAGCATAGTATTATGGACGGCGACATGATTGAAAATGAACAAAACGGAGATCCCAGAGATTCGGCAGACAAGCAGCAAGACATTCCCAATCATCCTTGGCCTTATCTGAGAGAGATGTTTGACATAGAAGGTATGAAAAATGACTCCTGGCAAATGTGCTGCAAATTGTGCCAACCAAAACACCATGAACTGCTGGCTTTCAAGAATTCACCATCGAATTTGAAAAAGCACATAGAGGTAAATGCATCTTTTTGTTGTTATCAAGAGCTATTTGTTGTTTGTTTCAGTAACTGTATTAAGTTTACATTAATGATCAGTTACATTTGTTCTCCTGTTAGCAATGACGATGCCTTGGTTGGCTAGCATTTAGTTAAGTAATCCAAGTAACGTTAAGGTTAGCGAGCGTTCAGTTTATTTAAAAATAAAATCTAATACTAGCTAGCTGATGCAATATCTGCATGTATAGTTTTATATTAAAAACAAATTCAGTAACTTGACTTAGTGTAACAGTGCTGTAGTAACGTTTTAACCGTGTAATAGACGTTAAAAAAGCAACTCCACAATGATATGACTGCTGCCATCTGTTAGTTGTACTCTAAAAGTATGCAGAACTTGCATGCAGATTCCTGTAAATGTTGAGGGGAAGATTAAAAATGGAACTGGATCTGTGAATTATTACAGAATCACAATTGAATTCATATCTTGCTACTCAGTCAGAATCTTATTAACCTGGAGTCCCAGTCTCTGTCACAATAATCATATATGTGATGTTTTAGGCCTTTTGGCAGACATCCATTTAAAATGTAGACAATGGCATATATACATAAAGAGCCTTTTCTCCATGTCTGCTGAAGTTTCTCAGCTTGCACTCTAGTAACATTTGTGGTCCAGGTAGCTTTGCATAAAACATGGAAGTCATCCGCAAGGCTACTTTTACTTTTATACTTTAAGTACATTTCCAAGCCTGTACTTTGTTACTTTTACTTGAGTAAATAAGTTAAATCAGTACTTCTACTTTTACCAAAGTATTTTTAACAGAAGTATCTGTACTTCTAGTTAAGTATGAGAAGTGAGTACTTTTGCCATCTCTGCAATGATAACATGCCATGAACATTGGGGTCATTGGCTCAGTGGTAGAGCGGTCATCTGCTAATTGGAATGTTGGTGGTTCGATCCCCGGCCCTGCAGTCTCATGTCAAAGTGTCCTTGGGCAAGACACCGAACCAACCAAGTATGTTGATGAGTTGTAACAACTACGGCAGCCTCGGTCACAGTGTATGAATGTGTGTGGATGGTTCCTGTACTATGTAAAAGCGCTTTGAGTAGTTGTTAAGACTAGTAAAGCGCTATATAAATACAGTCCATTTACATAACTGTTTTTGTAGGAAATACCATGAATTCATTAGCGTAACATGACAAACACTCCTGATGAGATGGATCGAGTGTGGGAGTAAAGAGAGAAGGCCGGTCTACAGGCTGCAGTCTCTCCAGACAAAGAGAGTGGCTCCCTGTGCGTAGACCCATGACTGCCTCACTGCAGCTTTTAATTATATTAACCTGCTGGTCACTGAGCACCTGGGAGCTCCAAGGCCTCCAGGACACTCATTACAGCCTAATAATGATAACACCGGTAAACCACAACACACAAATTGAGGCAGAGATAATCATGAATATACATGAAGAGAATGGAGAGTCAGGAGGAAAGTAAACAAGTTATGTTCCTCGTAAGCTGTCACAAAAACATATTCACTAGCTGCAGCTACACACTATGGGTACGTCCCAAAGCCTTAAATTGCATCCCTGACTCCTCCACTTGCCTCCCTTCCTCGCATTTAAGGCCTCCTGCACACTGCCTGCGTGGCGTGATCGTGGTGTTTCTGTTGCGTGTCACTTGCGTGGCAGCTGCGTGGCGTTTTCTATGTCTTACACACCAGAAACGTGTCTGACGCGGCACTGCTGCTGCTGCTAGCCTCGTCTGGACACATGTATGTTTCCCATTGATCAAATTAAATAATAGCGTGTTCTTCTACTTTATTTTGTCAATATTTTTGTGTGATTACAGCAAAGACATCATCGGCAGTATTGGCTATATTTATTTATTATTATTTTTCAAATTACATTTATATCGGCATTTATGTCAAAAACTAGAGACTTTCAAACATAAAAATGTCATTTATTAAATATATTTGTGTCAAAATAACATATAAACATCTTTTCATATTCTGTTTTACCTAGAAATGCCTCCAACACGCTTTTGTGTTGAGTGAAAAATAGGCATCGGTCCTATGTCTAGCATGCACATGTTTTCGTGAGACATGTCACACAGGCGGTGTGCAAGCTCTGGCCTGTTAACATGGCAGCCGAAATAAAAATGTACACGCCACGCAGCTGACATGCTCACGCCATGCAGGCAGTATGCAGGAAGCCTTAGTCCCTCCCACCAAGGAGGTACAGGAGAGACGTAAGGAAATCGTCGGAGGAGAGAGGCAACAAGCAAATGTGTTTTTAGAGGGATGAGACATCCTTTCCCCTGAAGCATCACATGAATTCTCCAGCTGTTTGGGCGGAGTTGCTGTTTGAGCAACTCCTTCAGCTGCACGGCTTCCAGGAAGGCTGCTCTAGAGTGTCCTTGCCTATGAAGCTCCTCAATGACCCCTCCTCGATGCTCCCTCCTCGCTCCTCACTACTTGGGGCAGAAATAACAGCTTTGATTCATCCTTCACAGAGGAGGGACAGAACAACATCCAGTTCAGCCGAGGACCGAGCTCGAGGAGTCGAGAAACAGTGGAGTACTCAAGTCAAGTCAATGGTCGCTATTCTCAACATACAATCCCAAATCAGAAAAAGTTGGGACAGTATGGAAAACACAAATAATAAAAGAAAGTAGTGATTTCTAAATGTACTTTGACTTGTATTTCATTGCAGACAATACAACAGCACATAATTTAATGTTTTCCTCATGATTTTTATTGTTTTTCTTTCAAAAAAATAAAATTCCTATTTTGGTTCTTGCAACACATTTCAAAAAAAGTTGGAATAGTAAAGCATTTACCACTTTGTAATGTTGCCATTCCTTTTCACAACACTTAAAAGACGTTTAGGGACTGAAGACACCAAGTGATGAAGTGTTTCAGGTGTAATTTTGTCCCATTCTTGCTGCAAACAAGTCTTAAGGTGGGCAACAGTACGGGGTCTTCGTCTTCGTCGTATTTTGCGCTTCAAAATGCGCCACACATTCTCTATTGGAGACAGGTCGGGACTGCAGGCAGGCCAGTCAAGTACCCGTATCCTCTTCCTCCGCAGCCAGGACTTTGTAATGTGTGCAGAATGTGGTTTTGCATTATCTTGTTGAAATATGCATGGACGTCCCTGGAAAAGATGTCTTCTTGAAGGCAGCATATTGTGCTCCAAAATCTCTATGTACTTTTCAGCATTAATGGTGCCATCACAGAAGTGCAAGTTACCTTTGCCAAGGGCACTGACACAACCACATACCATGACAGACCCTGGCTTTTGGACTTGTTACTGGTAAGAGTTTGGATGATCCTTTTCTTCTTTGGTCCGGAGCACACGGCGTCCATTTCTCCCAAAAAATACCTGAAATACTGATTCATCTGACCACAGTACACATTTCCACTGTGTTATGGTCCATCCCAGATGCCTCCGAGCCCAGAAAAGTCGACGGCGCTTCTGGACACTGTTAACATAGGGCTTCCTTTTGGTACAGTACAGTTTTAACTGGCATTTGTGGCTGTAACTACGTATTGTGGTACTTGACAAAGGTTTGCCAAAGTAGTCCTGAGCCATGTGGTGATATCGCTTATAGATGAATGACGATTCTTGATGCAGTGCCGCCTGAGGGATCGGAGATCACGGCTGTTCATCTTAGGTTTGCGCCCTTGTCCTTTACACACTGAAATTCCTCCTCATTCCTTGAATCTTTTAATTATGTTATGCACTGTTGAAGGTGAAATAAGCAAATGTCTTCCTATCTTTCTTTGAGGAACATTGTTTTTAAACATTTCAATAATTGTGCAGGTCTGAATGACAGGAAAGGATGTATATTTACAAATGAAATTAAGTTGACCAGACAAAACATGAAATACATTGTCTGCAATGAAATACAAGTCAAAGTACATTTCTTTTTTTATTTGTGTTTTTCATACTGTCCCAACTTTTTCTGATTTGGGGTTGTACATAAAGTGGGAGAACTTACTTTTCCTGGTCAACCTTTATACCAACTGTACCTTTCTTCAGTAACCTACTTTCTCTCTTTAACAAAAACTGGGTTTCTTATGTAGAACATTTCACACACCACACACAATAAAACCTCTCCCAAACCCGTCTCTACGACCTACAACTGTACATTCAACATCACTAACAAGTGATTGATCAATAGAAAATGCATTTCAAACTTAAAAAACGTTGCACTTCATTTGTACGTCTTGTATTCATAGCATGAGGAACGGTTTGAGTCTGGATTGATTTGCCGTTCGGTCTAGATGCAGACCTTGGTCTGCACTTTGAGAAGCCCTGAAATAAACCGTACGTACCCAGCTAAGTTGTTGGAGGGACCTTGGTCCATCGTGCCTTTGTTTTTTGGTCTTGTCCACCAATTTGGACTTTCTGCAAGGAAGTGGCATTAATTATTTAAAAAATACATTGGTTTCACTTTCAGTACAACTTTTAAATCTCACTATCTTGGTTATTTTCCTGACAAGTTAAGAAAAGATGATGCCTGCTCTTCAGAAAAATGAGTAACACTTTACTTGAAGGTATCTACATAAGAGTGTCATGACAGTGTCATGAACACATGACGCTGTCATAACACATGAACCCTAACCGTAACTCTAACTTACTAAAAGAAGCGTTATGTCATAAACGTTTATGACTTGTTTATAATGTTTATGACATGTTCATGACAGTGTGATGTCACTCGTATGTAGATACCTTCAAGTAAAGTGTAATTGAAAAATGTCCCTACTTTTGGACTCTTTGTTAATATTGTTAACTCTTGCATCATTTTAATTTGATTAGATTTTTTAATTTTTTTTATCACAATCAAGAGTATGTTGTAAACAAAGAAAAGAAAAACAAAACCAGTTAAAAACACAAAGACAAAACACAAACGTAAACAAATTAATCAGATTTCACCAATGAGTTATTTTAGAAAAGATTACTTCATATGACTTCAAAAAGCGTTGGGTGAGAAATGGTCTGTTTGTTTAGCCAGTCAGACAGATTTCTCATAAACCATGCATCGGGAGCAGTTATTTACCTTTGAGGTGGGCGAATATGCCATGATGTGTTTGCTGTTTAGGATTGTTGCCCTGTATAGGTAAGGATGCCCCCTGGGCCCCTCCCTAGGGAGGTGTTCCAGGCACGTCCAGCTGGGAGGAGACCTCGGGGAAGACCCAGGACTAGGTGGAGGGATTATATCTCCAACCTGGCCTGGGAACGCCTCGGGATCCCCCAGTCAGAGCTGGTTAATGTGGCTCGGGAAAGGGAAGTTTGGGGTCCCCTGCTGGAGCTGCTCCCCCCGTGACCCGACCCCGGATAAGCGAACGAAGATGGATGGATGGATGGATGGATGGATGGATGGATGGCCCTGTATAGTTTGTTTCCACTGTCTGTATAATGTGAATAATGCGAAAAGTATTCATAAATAAAACGTTTCAAAAACATTTTGTTCGTGGACAGAGTTGTGTTTTTCAAACCATTGTCCAATATGAGCGTACTTCCTGGGGATACTAGGCTGGATTAATGGATGTTTATTTAACTCCCCAGTGTGGGCCGGGGTCCCAAACTGACGATCTACAGCTGCTTAACACTTTAAAGTTTCTTACTGGGAAGCTGAACGTTTTGTTTAGTCAGTTTTTTTAAGCAACTATATTAACCTATTTGGAAGCCCTAGGGCAAAACTTTGCAGCTGGTCCCCCAGTGACCCCACACCCCTCCCTGCACTCCATACCTTTGTGTTTGCACCACAGACTTTAAAAATAATGGACGTAGCAGCAGTGACGTCACCCATTGGTTTGTGGACTGCTGTTTTGCTTACATGCCAACATTGTGCTGTAAAAAAAGGAAGATTTTCTGGGGTAATGGTTTGCTGTAATTAGCATGTTTGCCAACGTCTCCTCCCACCCAACCTAAAGTATTGTCCCTAAAGTTTCCCTGACATACTTTACAAAAAGCATTGTGTTTGCCGACGTGGCTAGTGGCCGGAAGAGCTCGCACCAAGAGGACAGACATTTTGACCCATTCTTTTTTTTAAAAGAGCCGTTTTATCTATTTTCAGTTAAGTTGACTGACTCGAACGTGAGCTTAAGCTTGAACGTGACGAGTGACACACGGTAAGTCAGACAGTTGTTTGGGTTGGGTTGCTAGGTAGTACCACGACACATCCTACAGTCTGGACGTATCACAGACACCATTAAAACATCCATTTGAATCATATCACTATGAAATCTGGAGATTAGCGAGACAAATTAGCAATCCGAAGCATGGCAAGAGAAAGGGCTAAAAGTAGGGAAACTCCCGCGTAAATCAGGAGTGTTAGCAGGTATGGTTTTGAAGCCTCGAGTTTGCATTTTGGTCGTCACCATCTTGGATTTTTGGAGCCAGATGTGACCATATTTGGACAAAAGGGTTAAGCTGGGGAGGACGACTGGGCTAAGCCAGTGTTATTTATGGTTTCAATGGCGCTGCGTTAAGCTAAACACTAAAGAGGGAAAGTTGCAGATTTTCAACCCTTCTGAAGTGAGTCATCCAGCAGAGATTTACTGTCGGGTAAACACAGACCTCCGGGTACTGCAGAAATGTACGGTAGGAGAGCACGCTAGCTAGCTTGGTAAGCAGAATGCTGAGCAAGAATGTTTTTTAGGCAATCAAAGTGCTCCAAATAACTCACAGTGAGAGGGTCAAAGTTTAAGATGAAAACACGGACAACACCCAAAAACAAGTTGAGAGTATTTTAATGTCCTCAGTGTTAGCATGGGTAGCATTGCTAAGCCTCTGTCTTGACTGACAGGTCCTAAAGCATCCCCTGCTTTATCGTCTGTATTAAAATAAATGGGGAATCATTTACTAAATTAGCATCATGCTGTGATGAAGAAGACTTGAAACTAGCGATTGACAAAGGTAATAAATCAAGTGAGAAGTAGGCTAATTTTCTCATAGACTTCTATAGAATCAGACTTCTTTTGGAGCCAGTGCCGAGAAAGTCACAATAAAAAAGTTTGATCTTGGGAATGTTAACGTTAAACCCTTCTGGGGGTGACCAAAGCCATCTAGTGATCTCATGTTATTTGTTGAGTGTGAACAGAAAAACTTTCCTCCACAAAGAAGCTTGTTGATTAAGTTCAGCTGGTGTTGCGTTGGGAGGTCGGGGTTAGCTGAAGCTTCCCTGCAGAGTTCCTTCTGCTTATGGTACTCATTAAGAAATGATCACCACAACAACAGCAAACAAACACTGGTGGTGAGACAGTGAGGTCATATTTGCATGACATTACTCAGTAGGGAAGGCCTCATGGCTCAGAGCACACTAAAACAACAATCATTTGACAACATCCATTTGTCTGTTTTTGACCTAAATCAAGTCTTGATTTGGACTTTTCTGTTTCCGTTCTGTAAGATGGCTCATGAGCTCAAAAAAGTGCAAACCTTTAATCATTCTCTTTACCAGATAAAAACAGAGCTTACCTCACCCACAGTCCTCCGACTGACTTATCCCCCTGAGGCTACATCTACACTATTACATTTTCATTTAAAAACTAATATCTTTTGTGTCTACACTACTCCGGTGTTTCCGAACCCCTTAAATGGAGACATTTGGAAACAATGCTGCCCCTGTTTTGGTTTGAAAACTCGGAGACGGAGACCTTTTCATCCATCCATGATTTTTTAACCGCAAATTAATCTGCTTCCTGTTGACACCGGCACGCACATGTCCAGTGTATGTGAATGATCATTTGATATGTGTTGTCAGATCTGTTAATATGGACGGAGATTAGTTCTGCTACTGGAGCTAAAACGCTTGCATTGACAGAGGTCGTTTTTGTCTCAAAACGATGCTTAAAATTTAAAATGTTGTAGTTTGGATGTAGCCCAAGGCTCTGTCTCTGCATTTTAGATGCTTAACATATACATTCTCATGAACAGGTTTGTATATTGTATATTATACAATATATTGTATGCACAACTATTAATTTGATATCATACAAAATTATGGAAACTGCTGTCACGTGACAGTTTACAATTTACAGTTAAAGGGATACTTCACCGATTTAGCATTAAGCTTTGTATCAGTAGAAACGGTAGTATTTTTGAATCACCGTGCGTCCCTCCCTTTTGTCCCCCTGAGTCGAGAGATCTCTGTATTGGGGGTCTGGTAAAAAATCTTCCGATGACGTAAAACGACGATTTTTGCGCCATCGGAAGATTTTTGCCCAGAGTCTGTGGAAACATGGCTGAACAACAGTGTACCAGACTGTCCAGCTACCAGGCCAACATGAACTGCCAAGTATGGAGCATCCTCTGCAAAGAAAGCATGGCAGTCATTCTGTCCTTTGATTCTTCCTTCTTTAGACTTGATAGTTTTTTTTGTGGAAACATGGCTGAACAACAGTGTACCAGACTGTCCAGCTACCAGGCCTGCTAGCCCTCCGAGCTAGAGATGCTCTGTCGCCGGGTGAACGTCTTGTGTTTTCCCCTTACACAATACCAACTCCTGGAAACAAATAAACAGCTGAATGCGAGCTTACAGAATTAGAACTTTCTTCTAGAGTTTGCTAAACGGAGGTGGTTCTTGGAATGGGCAAATAGGGATGTCAGGTCCATGGTTGAGTTCAGTCCACTCATAACCCAGTAGCATGTGAAAAACCAAAAATTCAGGATGGCTCACAAGTCTTTGGGGCATTTAAAATACTTACTGGGCATTTGGTTAATGACCCAAAGGAGTCAGATATTATATAAAGGTCAATCAGTTTGGCTAACTTCATAAACAAGCCATCTGGATGAGGATTGACTGGAAGCAGAAGGACTGGGATCAGAAGAATGGGATGCAGGAGAATCACAGGACTCAGACATAAAAACAAAAAGACCGGAGAGTACAAGATTCTACCAGAGACCTTTGAGAAACTGGCTCAGGCAGAGACTGAGAAACAAGCTCAGACAAAGGCTTAAGAAAAGCTGAAAAAGAGCTGTGATTTCACCTGAGGCCTGGCCCAGACGTCAAACAACAAGAGACAACCTCTTTTTCCCACAAGATGTCAGATGTTTGCAGAAGAACAACCCGAAGACGTCGTGATTCACTCGGATCTTTCAACCGAGTCTTTAAATTGACTCATGAATCGTGAGTCTTTAGTGTCATTAACTCGGATCAGTTGAGTCCTACTACAATTAAATCTAAAATGATAACAGCGCCACACACAAACCTCTTACAACATTAGCTACGACTAGTCCTAGCTATCTTAGCTGCCAAAAGATTTATAACTTACAATTTCGTAGGCAACGACAACTCCACAAGTCAACTCAAGCCACGGAGTGAGCAGAGAGACAGTCCAAGACAGATTATAGGAACTTCCCAACCTGCAGACTCAGAGCCGGAAACATTGCAAGCTCGCAGACCATGGGACTAAGTCGAGTCGTCGAGAACTCATGAGTTGTCAATCCTGAATTGACCAATGGACATATTGCACCTCTTTCATCAGAAATGTGCCATGACTCTTAAAGCCAAACTTCTGGAAGCAGAAACTAAAGTCATCCCTCACAAAGAAGCAGGATGCCTGTGCAGCAGGATGCCTGTGCGCTCAGGAAATGCTGGAAAAGAGCAGTGGTTTGGACCAAATGCTGCTCCCAGATGGTCCCAGATTGAACAACAACTGAAAAAACGTTTTGCCAAAAGGGATATTTGCCAAAGAATAACCAAGCACGCTAAGAACAAGGTTTGGGGGTACAGACTTTAGACAATTTGGGGCTGTAAATTGATTCTGAACTCCTGGGTCAGATTCTGGATAGTGTTGGCATTTCCTCCATTACATACTGTATGTGCCATCACTTTTGACAGCCAAACTTCTGGAAACTTGACTATAAGGGCAGGAAGTAAAGTCATCCCTCTCAAGGATGTTTGGACGAAGCCTCTTTCTTATCTATAGACTCTCATGTCTCCTTAAACCTTTAGCACTTTGTGCACTTAACCCTGCTTTGTGTCGCTTTGTTCTCCGAACTCATAACTGCTTCCAGAATCAACTCACAAAAGGCCAAGCCAGTAGATGATAGGATAGGAACCACAAAATAATCATGATCGGATTGTTTCATAACAATTATATTTTGGACAAAGTGGATGCTACCTGGGTAATGTTTTTCTTTGACTTCTCAGCAATGCCATTGCATTTGAATTCCTCAACAACATGAACTGCCAAGTATGGAGCATCCTCTGCAAAGAAAGCATGGCAGTCATTCTGTCCTTTGATTCTTCTTTAGACTTGATAGTTTTTTGCCTATTTCACATTCTTTGGTACTAACTGGAGAAGAAGGTGATGGGGGGATGATATTAACATGAACTACACGGGGTCACTCTCCATAACAGCTCTTGCCTTCGACTACCACGAGAGTTGGTCAACAACTGCCTTTAAAGCATCTTCAAAATCAAGATCAATGGACCAAAGTCACACGAAAAGAGAAGGGACGCCTGTATGCTGTCCACCCAGGATGCTGAGCAATTTTGAGTGGAGCGAGTAAAGGATATCTGGTGTTTGAAAGAGGTTTGTGAGCCCCTTTAGCCCCTTCATGACACAATTTAGTTATGGACGTTGCCATAAGAGATATTATGTTTCATGGCACTCCTTAATGTCCCCCAGTTTGGCCAGGAGTGCCTATCCATGTTCCTTGATTTTTCCCTGTTTTTATCCTGTGTTTTTTTCAGGAGTGTATACTATACCAAGGCTTTTTATATACTTTGTCTGCTAAGAAAAAACACGTAAAGGGTGTTTGTGCTTCACTGTGAAAAAACAATGACAAAACACTGCCAACCTCCATCCATTAGTTCAGCAGTGTTGCCTATGGCTACCAGCTTGACGACTTGATGTTACGTCACCCTTACCTACATCTGTTTTAAAACTGAGACAGAGGTTGTGGACTTCTGGTAGAAGGTTGGCTAGTGAGTGTTTGATAACTTCAGGCAAGCCAAAAGAAATGAAAGATAACATTTAAATGCTTTTAATTATCTCATCACTTAACTATTTCATATCTTTCCTCGGTTTACATTCACATGTTGTATTGAACGATCTTATGACTTATGTGATAAATCAGCATTCTCTTTTGTGTTGTTTGTTTCAAGTTGATGGAAAACTACACCTACAACAGCTTTACCCTCCAACTGGAAGGGTTTAAGGTTACAGAAGTGTCTGTGTACCCTGTCTTTCTCTTTTTCTTTTTCTCCTACCTAATTATCATATTCGTAAATGTTGGCATTGTAGTCCTGGTTTTCATAGACAAAAGCCTTCACCAGCCCATGTATCTCCTTTTCTGCAATCTGCCAGTTAATGACATTATTGGAAATTCTATCATGGTGCCCCGTTTGCTTTCAGATATCTTGCAGTCTTCATCTGTGCACATCATCAGTTATCATGAATGTGTGATCCAAGCTTTTACCTCACACATATATGCCACCACTTCCCACACAGTGCTCATGATTATGGCCTTTGACAGATACGTGGCCATCTGCAATCCCCTGCGCTATGCTGCCATAATGACCAACAAAATGGTGATCAAGCTGACAGTTTCTGCCTGGGGAGTGGCCTTTGTGTTGGTCGGGATTCTGCTCGGTCTGACCATACGGCTGAACCGATGCAGGACTCTGATCACAAATCCTTTCTGTGACAATGCCTCACTGTTTAAACTCTCCTGTGAGAATGTGTTTATTAATAATGTCTATGGCCTTGCTTTCACTGTAGTTCTGTTCACAGGTTCAATAGGCAGCATGGTTCTCACCTATACTAAGATTACAGTAGTCTGTCTGATGAGTAACAACAAGTCTCTGAACAGTAAAGCCTTGAAGACCTGCAGCACTCATCTCTTTGCATATCTAATTATGTTGTCGAGTGGAACGCTGATCATCATCCTGCATCGCTTCCCTCAGTATTCAGACTACAGAAAACTGGCCGCTATTTTGTTTCATATCATCCCCGGTTGCCTTAATCCCATTATTTATGGCATGCAGTCTAAAGAGATTCGGAAATTACTGTCACAATCGTTCCAGTTGAGAAAGATTTTGCCATCATAAATGTTAAATACAAATAAGTAAAAAAGAAAACCCCAACATATTTGAGAATAAATGTGCTTGTCTGTGTTTGTTTTGCTTTTCTTTCTCCTCATTTTGAATTTAGAAATTGGCGCAAATGGGTCAAATTAATACCAAAATGTTGTTCATAGTTTCCTTATATTTAAATATCAGAATGTTTTCACCACCCCTCAATAAATGTCTTGCAAAGATAATTATATGAGCTGTATAATGTTTGGGTTGCAATACCGATTACTTTCATAGTTGATTAACGTGTGGATTATTTTCTGGATGAATGGATGTTTGGAATGGAATGTTTGGTCTGTAAAATGTCAGAAAATGTTGAAAATGTGGATCAGTGCTTCCCAAAGCCCTTGATAATGTCCTCAAATGTCTTGTTTTGTTCACAACTCAAATACATTCAGTTTCCTGTCACAGAGAAGAAACTAGAAAATATTCACATTTAACAAGCTGACATCACACAAGTTTCACTTTACCTTATAAAATGACTCAAACCGATTAATCGATTAATAAAATAGTTTATTTTAAATGTTGACAACTAATTGATGAATCTTTGCAGCCACGTTGTCTGCAAATCTATTGTGACTATATCATATTATCCTTATGGAGTACTTTCTTCCAAAATAATCCAGATAATAATTTACAAAGTTGATTTTTTTAAATTTAAATATACATGAGGTTATTGCACTTCCAGTTTTTTGGGGGGTTTATTGCACACAAGTCTTTATAGAGGGAGTATTTTGAAATCTTGAATGTTCTGTTATAATCTCGAAATGTTAAAAAACATATTGGTTTTAATCCCATTTGTTACAAAGAGAAAGAGATTTTTCCTTCTCTTTCAAATAGTTTCATTCTTGTTCACTGTTATCTGTGATGATAATTTGTTTATATGCAAAATAAAAAACCAAAACACACTTTGGGCCCTATTTTAACGATCTGAAACGCAAGTATCAAGCGCGAAACACAAGTAGCTTTGTGGGCGGAGCTCGGGTGCTGTTGCTATTATACCGGCGGGATAAATGCCTCTCGCGCCCGACGCAAATCTAAAATGGGTTGGTCTGAAGTAGTTAGGTGTGGTTTGGGCGTAACGTGCAATAAACCAATCAGAGCGTCATCTCACATTCCCTTTAAGAGCAGGCGCGCTTGTTCCATGGCAGATTGCTATTATGACGGCGAATTTGCCTGGTTCACAGCCGAGGAGACGTTCTCATCAGGGCTGGAGCAGGATCTGTCCAGGATGCAGCAAAGTAATAAGTGCCCGTCTTGATCGGGTGGTGATGTTGCTGCAGCCTCTCAGGCGCATCTCCTCAAGTCTGGAGAGGATTGCTGCAGCCATGGAGCGTGGGCCTCCAAACGCACCACCTGCTCCTGTTGTGCCCCTTCCTCCTCCCCCCCACTCCATCTCCGTCCACCCGCTCCACCAGGAGCACATCGCGCATTGCCACTCCCGGACCCTCAAGTGTCTAATCCCGCTGTAGTTCAACATCACGTCTCCTTAAGTCCTCTAATATTTCCTCATTTATGTCATCAACACATCCATGATTCATGGAAATGTGTAAAACACAACAAGCCACAAAGAATGCTGCAACTTTTTGAGGACTGTACTGTGAAGTTCCGCCTGACCTATCCAAACACCTGAAGCGCATTTTCACTAATATTCTTCCTTATAATTATGTATGGTTTGCAAAAATGGGAACTGCTGCATCCCTGTAGATGAGAGACGCAAAGTGTATGCGCGTTGTGTACACGCTACATTATGGCCAAGCATGCGCCCTAAAATAGCATCTGAATAACGCACCACTGACTTTAGACTAGCTCCACTGACTTTAGACTAGCACCACTGACTTTAGACTAGCTCCACTGACTTTAGACTAGCGCCACTGACTTTAGACTAGCGCCACTGACTTTAGACTAGCGCCACTGACTTTAGACTAGAGCCACTGACTTTAGACCAGGTTTTTCCTGGTCAGTGGCGGAATTGTTTTCTGAAACTGCAAAATAGCACCAGGGAACCTTTGCGCCGGAACACACCTCCTCTTTTCGCTGAACCGCCCCCGGGTGCTCAAGTTCATTCCCTAATTTACCGACGTGCGTCTGTGGAGGGAAAAGTCCGCTGTGCGTCGGGTGCAAAATAGGAATGACACATGCGTCGGTGTACAAAGTCAATTGCGCTGGGTGCAAGATAGGGCCCTTTAACTATTCAGTTAATTTTAAGCAAAAGAGATACGTTTATTCATTTTTTAAATCAAAAATATTGGTTCATGTTCACGTGTCTGTTGTTTTAATCTGTTGCATTGATTTGTTTGTATCTGTCTACAAACAAAATGATATATTAAACACAAATCAATTACAAATACTCTGTGTATAGAATTATTATCATGATCATTATCTTTTATTATAACTATAAATGTTTTTTTCATTTCAAAAATAGTAAACTGAGATCTGTAGTTTTCAACTGCTGAACTTAAGATGCTTATGCATGCATAATGTTGCAACGACTACTGTCACCCCGAAATTCCACCAGGTGTGGATCCCCACCGCAATCCGGCTGCACCGTGGTTTTGTTCCATCGTCCGGCATGCCACGACAGGAGCGCCTCAGAAGCCTTGAATATTTTATTGTTTTGGTAATTTTTCCTGGATATTTGTGCTCCTACCATAAAAGTAATAAGTCTACATAGTTAAATATTCTTCAAAGATTTATGGCTGTATCATAAAATAGTGTAGTAATGGGATATCCGATCGGGAGTCTGCACAGGGAGTTTCTTTTGAAAACTGACCGGATGATCTAGCCCCTTTACTTCCTGCCTTGCCTGTTGAACGCCCCGCAGCTCTGTCAAAAATAGATCTGGTGACAACTGTAGGTCGCCAAATCTATGACTCAACCAGGAAGAGGTAGAGTTAACCTGCCCGGAGGAAGCCCGGTTCTGGAACCGTACTCCTGGATAGGGATTGGACTCTTATCTTCTCCAGAGTTGTCCAGGGTGTGAGGCACCGGGCGGATGTGGGGACACTCACAAGCCCCCGGCTGAGCGCCGCAATGTTGGAGTTCACCCCGGTAGACGAGAGGGTCGCCTCCCTATGCCTGTGGGTTGTGGGGGGAAAACTCTGACTGTTGTTTGTGCATATGCACCAATCAAAAGCTCGGAGTACTCAGCGTTCTTGGAGACCTTGAATGGAGTCCTGCATGGGGCTCCAGTGGGGGACTCCATAGTTGTGTTGGGGGACTTCAACATGCACGTGGGCGATGATGGAGACACATGGAGAGGTGTGATTGGGAGGAACGGCCTCCCTGATCTAAATCCAAATGGTTGTTCATTGTTGGACTTCTGTGCTAGTCATGGATTGTCAATAACAAACACCATGTTCGAACATAGGGATGCTAATAAGTGTACTTGGTACCAGAGCACCCTAGGCAAAAGGCGGCAATCATCCACTACACAGTGACCGGACAGGGTCCGTCGTCAATGACTACCTTCTTCTGACCCCCACTCCCTTCTCGTGGAATATATGAGTTCACTGCAGCAACAACCACCTAGTACTAGCACCCCCTGCTGTTCCATTCCTTATTGAATCAGCCCTTCCAAATTCTAATTTTATGAGTGCTACCCATGCAAATAAAAAAGGGGGGTGGAATAGCTACAATATTCAGAGCATCTTTCCAGTGCAAACAGTCTTCTTTTGGAGACTTTACATCTTTTGAATATTTAAGCGCAATCATTAAGTGTTCTCCTCAAATTGAAATTCTATTACTTACCATTTACAGTCCCCCAAAACACTCGGCTAAAGTTTTTCAGGAAGAAATAGGTGAACTGTCGTCATCATATTAGGGGATTTCAATTTGCATGTAGATAATCCAAAAAACAATTATGCCAACAATCTACTTACACTAATTGACACTTTTAACTTAACACAACATTTACAGGGGCTAACACATTCTCATGGCCATACGCTTGACCTTGTCATTACAAAGGGTCTCAACATCACTATAGATATCAAGGAATTGGCATTGTCTGATCATCTTCTTTGATCTGTTTGTGTCCCCGAAAATTGAGAACAGTTGTGTGATGGTAAGAAAGAGAATCATAAATTATCACACTGGTGTTCTCTTTGAACATGCACTCTTACAAACCTTGAGTCAACCATCAGACTCAGTACACGATTTAATGGATAATTTTAACTAAAAAATTATTAACATTATGGATGATATTGCTCCATGAGTCACTGAGAAGCAGAAAGCTCCATGGAAACAAAATTCAATGGTCAAACTCCTAAAGAGAGAGTGTAGGAAGACTGAAAGAAAATGGCGTAAATCCAAACTTCTTATCCATTTTCTAATACACAAAGAGATGCTACGCAACTTTCAAACATGCAAAGCAAGACAGTCTTTCTTTTCCAACATCATCAGCAAGAATATGACCAATACTCAAGTTCTTTTTTCAACAGTCGGAAAGTTAACTAATCCCCCATCACAATTAGGACCCACGCTTGTTTACACGGGAAAGTGCAATCAGTTTGCCTCATTTTTCAAGGGTAAAATAAAATCAGACTGAGCATATCATCTCAAATGAAAATCACTCAAAACCTTGAACCACCATTGACAAATACTTAACTTAACTTGATGCCTGAATTTAACTTGGTTGATAGTAAAATCCTCAAAAAACGGTATAAAACCTCAATTCTTCCACATGTGAATTAGATATTCTACCTACCAGCTTTTTAAAATCTGTCATTCGTCTCATAATGACAGATCTGCTTGAAATCATAAATACATCATTACAGACTGGCACATTTCCCAGCTCCCTGAAAACAGCTGTTGTAAAACCCTTGCTGAAGAAGAATAACTTGGACGCCTCCACATTAAACAACTACAGGCCCATATCCAATTCACAGTTCGTAGGTAAAATTATTGAAAACATTGTTTTAATCAGCTAACCACATTTTTAACACTGAATAACTGCCTTGATGACTTTCAGTCAGGTTTTCGTGCTAATCACAGCACTGAAACAGCTCTTGTCAAAGTTATAAATGACATACGCCTGAACACAGATGCAGGTAAAGCATCGGTACTAGTGTTGCTGGACCTTAGTGCAGCCTTTGACATTGTCGATCACAGCATTAAACTCCACTGACTGGAAAACTGGGTTGGCTTATCAGGTGTTGCTGTCAAGTGGCTGAAATCATACCTGCAAGACAGGAGGTTTTTTTGTTGCCGTTGGCAACTGCACCTCAGCACCTACATCCTTGACCTGTGGAGTCCCCCAGGGCTCAATTTTGGGTCCACTTCTTTTTAACTATTGCTCCCACTTGGACAAATCTTAAAGAATAATCATATCTCCTGTCATAGCTATGCTGACGACACCCAAACCTACCTACCTAGCTTTGACACCTAATGATTATGGCCCTCTTGAATCTCTTTGTCATTGTATTGAGCAAATAAACCACTGGATGCCTCAGAACTTCCTCCAGCTAAACAAAGACAAAACTGAAGTAATACCTTCTGGAAAAAAGGATCAAACAGATAGGATTGCCACCATTCTCGACAAAAAAGGACTTAAAACAAAGGATACTGTTAGAAATCTTGGCGTCCTCATAGACAGTGATCTAAATTTTAACAGCCACATGAAAGCAGTTACTAAATCAACATTTTACCAGCTCAAAAATATTGCCAAACTTAGGGGTTTTATGTCAAAAGATGACTTAGAGAAACTGATTCATGTCTTTATCTCCAGTAGGGTTGATTACTGCAATGGGCTGTTCACATGCCTTCCTAAAAAAGACCCTTAAACAGCTTCAAATGATACAAAACGCAGCAGCCAGAGTTCTTACAAAAACAAAAAGGAACTGAGCACATAACCCCTATTTTGAAATCCCTGCACTGGCTCCCAGTAAGTTACAGGGTTGACTTTAAAGCACTGCTGCTTGTTTTCAAGTCACTTAATGGAATAGGGCCAAAGTATCTATCGGACATGTTTCTGCAGTATGTACCACTCAGGTCTTTCAGATCAGAGCAGAAACATCTTTTAGAAAAACCCACTGTCCGTACCAAACAGGGTGAAACAGCACTCAGGCAGTATGCGGCTCACCTCTGGAACAAACTTCCAGAAGGCATCAAAAACGCCCCAACTATTCACAGTTTTAAATCCGGTACAATATGTAACATTTCTGCATTAAAATGTCTAAAAACGACCATACCTATGTTATATATTTTTACACTCTCCCAAATGTTTCCACCAAACTTCAAACCCAGAGAAATCTGTTATTTTATTTTCAGACACGGCACGTTTCCTTTCCTTCCTAGTCGCCTGTCAGTGGCGTCATATAACCTTTCACGCTCTAGTTACTCGTAACTTCCTTCAAAACACAGCTCCCAGATGATACGTTTGAGCGTAATTGTAAATCATGCAGAAAAAAATACTCCTAACCATAATACTGCTTTTTCTGCCACACAGCATCATTTTGCAACACAGTAATACAGCAGAGATCTTATTTATTGATACATATCAATATCGATCCAGTTTAACGTTACTACAATGTGTTGGTTGACAAGTAGCTAACATTAATGCTAGCTAGCTAATGCTTGGTGGATAACATTATAGGGTTACCACATCGTTCAACACGCTCATAAAGTTATTAGTAGCATCATTGTTTTCACCACGGATAAAAGCAGCACTGGGCTAACGCACGAATGAGTTTACCAGTAATGTTAACGTTAGCTGTATAGATTAGATGACTAATCTAATGCTAATTTAGCAAGCTAGCACCCCGGTCTGTCTGCCTGGGATAAGAGCTGACAACACAGCCGGGACATGTAGCTAGCAATAGCCAGTTACCGTTAGCCCATAGCCAGCCAACAGCCAGCCACCATTACAGCAATCCATACAGTACAAGTACTATACAGCACTTAAAGGGATACTTCACCGATTTAGCATTCAGCTCTGTATCAGTAGAAACCCGGTAGTATTTCTGAATGACCGTGCGTCCCTCCCTCATATCCCCCTGAGACAGGAGATCTCTGCATTGGGGGGTCTGGAAAAAATCTTCCATCCATCCATCCATCGTCGTCCGCTTATCCGTGGTCGGGTCGCGGGGGGAGCAGCTCCAGCAGGGGACCCCAAACTTCCCTTTCCCGAGCCACATTAACCAGCTCTGACTGGGGGATCCCGAGGCGTTCCCAGGCCAGGTTGGAGATGTAATCCCTCCACCTAGTCCTGGGTCTTCCCCGAGGTCTCCGTGTTTACAGCCCACCAAGCCTAATGCTAATATGCTTAGCTGAACGTTACAGAGTTATGTGTGTGTGCACTAAATGTATGTTTCGTATGTTGTTTTTATACATTTTAAATGTGTAACACCACTTGAGCCACAATGAAACGTTGTTTCGTGTATATGGTTGAAATAACAATAAAACACATTGAGTTGAGTTGAATGCCTCTGTCTGTCTGTCAAGCGGTAGGCATGGCTTGGGAGTGGACTCAAAGCAGCGAAGCGAAGTGCATTCTGGGATTTGGTGTCTTTCATCCATATGAGCCAAAAACACATTTTCTGGCTTTTTCTCGGCCTAGAAGGCACCAATTAAATTTCTTTTCACATTTCTGCTACATAAGTGACCCAATTTAAATATATATTCGGCTTTCCAGCGGTGAAATATCCCTTTAACTCCGGTGCCAGGTGCTTACGACACTAACGGCAGTTTAATGAAGCGTTGGGAAACAGACCATATCAGACCCACACCCAGATCCGAGTCGCAACAGCGGCCATCCATAGCTAATGTTAGTTAGCTAGCTACAACTCCGTTAGCGCTAGCTACCGGTGTTCGTGCCGAAAATCTCCTCCCTGCCGAATTTCTCACCACTTCGCGTTTAGCTGTCTTTACAGTTAGCTAAATTAACCCGACAAGCACCAAAACAAATAGTTAAGATTAAAGAAAAGTGAAGGGGGAGATCGTTTCGGGCAGCTTGGAGATGTTCTGCTGCTGCACATCGGCCGCCCTCGCTGTCCCGGGCCCGGCTGGAGATTCCCCCGGCAATCCCCACCCACACCTGTCTCTCAGCCTCATTGAGTAGCTAGCTAGCGTTACAACAAACCCCGTCCCACCCCGGTGTTGAAACCATCCAAAAGATGACAGTGACGTGAAATATATTGTGATAGTCACTGTGTTTTAGCTGCTGGCTAATGTTAGCTTGCTGGCTCACTAGCTAGCTAGCTAACTGGTCAGCTACCAATATAGCTTGAATCAAGAAAAACATACAACCCCAAATCAGAAAAAGTTGGGACAGTATGGAAAACACAAATAAAAATATAAAGTAGTGATTTCTAAATGTACTTTGACTTGTATTTCATTGCAGACAATACAACAGCACATCATTTAATGTGTTCCTCGTGATTTGTATTGTTTTTGTTTCAAAAAAACAAAATTCCTGTTTTGGTTCTTGCAACACATTTCAAAAAAGTTGGAACAGTAAAGCATTTACCACTTTGTAATGTTGTCATTCCTTTTCACAACACTTAAAAGACGTTTAGGGACTGAAGACACCAAGTGATGAAGTGTTTCAGGTGTAATTTTGTCCCATTCTTGCTGCAAACAAGTCCTAAGGTGGGCAAAAGTATGGGGCCTTCGTTGTCGCATTTTTCGCTTCAAACTGCGCCACACATTCTCTATTGGAGACAGGTCGGGACTGCAGGCAGGCCAGTCAAGTACCCGTGTCCTCTTCCTCCGCAGCCAGGACTTTGTAATGTGTGCAGAATGTGGTTTTGCATTATCTTGTTGAAATATGCATGGACGTCCCTGGAAAAGATGTCTTCTTGAAGGCAGGATATTGTGCTCCAAAATATCTATGTACTTTAGCATTAATGGTGCAATCACAGAAGTGCAAGTTACCTTTGCCAAGGGAACTGACACAACCCCATACCATGACAGACCCTGGCTTTTGGACTTGTTGCTGGTAACAGTCTGGATGATCCTTTTCTTCTTTGGTCCAGAGCACACGGCGTCCATTTCTCCCAAAAAATACCTGAAATACTGATTCATCTGACCACAGTACACGTTTCCACTGTGTGATGGTCCATCCCAGATGCCTCCGAGCCCAGAGAAGTCGACGGCGCTTCTGGACACTGTTATCATAGGGCTTCCTTTTGGCGCAGTGCAGTTTTAACTGGCATTTGTGGCTGTAACTACCTATTGTGGTACTTGACAAAGGTTTGCCAAAGTAGTCCTGAGCCCATGTGGTGATATCGCTTATAGATGAATGATGATTCTTGATGCAGTGCCGCCTGAGGGATCGGAGATCATGGTTGTTCAGCTTAGGCTTGCGCCCTTGTCCTTTACACACTGAAATTCCTCCTCATTCCTTGAATCTTTTAATTATGTTATGCACTGTTGAAGGTGAAATAAGTAAATGTCTTCCTATCTTTCTTTGAGGAACATTGTTTTTAAAAATTTCAATAATTTTCTCACGTATTTGTTGGCAAACTGGCGATCCTCGGCCCATTTTTGCTCCTAAAGGACTAGACCTTTCTTGGATGCTGCTTTTGTACCAAATCGTAATTACAATCACCTGATGACATCACCTGTTTCAAATCACATCATTATCTAACCAATTTACCTGATTACTAGCCCTAAATTGCCCCTGTCCCAACCTTTTTTGGAATGTGTTGCAGGTCTGAATGACAGGAAAGGATGTATATTTACAAATGAAATTAAGTTGACCAGACAAAACATGAAATATTTTGTGTTCACATTGTCTGCAATGAAATACAAGTCAAAGTACATTTAGAAATCACTACTTTCTTTTTTTATTTGTGTTTTTCATACTGTCCCAACTTTTTCTGATTTGGGGTTGTAATTATGTTGGGAAAATGCAGCTATGTTATTAGAATGACATGAATAAACGTTACTAAACGTAAAGTGAATACATTTGAATGGGTAAACTTGTCCGTGAACAGACGCATTTTAATAGGCGAAGGTGTTTAACTGTTGAGGTGTTGCAGGGAAAGTAGGACCCAAACTGCAGAGAGCAGGCAGACAGGCTGGAGTAATGTTGCTTGAGGATTTATTTAGACAATAAAAAGAACAAAGTACTCAACAACAAAGGGAGTCCCGACAGCAGCAGGCAAAAAGCTAAATCCAGCGTGAAGAATAGGATCTCCAAAAACAAAAGTAATCAAGAAACAGGAACCACAGATGAAAAACTAGAAGGACGAAAAGACAGAACTTAACACGACCGGGAAACAACACGCTGAAACGGCACACAAACTGACTGGCACGAACACAAAACCAAAAACAGTATACAATGATCCGACACAAGACAAGGGGAACACAAAGACTAAATACAGGAGGTAACGAGCAAACAAGGGACAGGTGATACAACAGGTGAGACAAATCAGGGTGGGGCAGAACAATCAGACAGGCGGGAAAACACAAGACAGGAAGTAAAACTAGACAAGACCATAAAGGAAACCGAATTCAAAATAAAACAGGAAACAGAACTAAATACAAAACAGACTACCAAAATAAGACAAAAACCCCAAAACCATAACATTTAACATTAAAAAGTACAACTCCCATAATTCCACGCAACTTACCAACGTCATCAAAAGTCTGTGTTTACAATCCATTGTTTTGGTTGAGACCCCTAGCGGCAGAAAGTTACATATTGTACATTTAAGACAAAACTCTTTTCAGATGCCTTCTGCTAATGCTGCACTGAAGCATTATAACTTATTGTAGTAGACCAATGATTTTTTTTAATTTTTAGATTTTTTTAAATGCTTTTATCTTTTACTGTTTTTATGCCTTAAATGTTCTCATGCTATTTCGTACTGTTTTTATGATCATGTACTGACCCTTGCTTTTGTGTGAAGCACATTGTATTGCCACGTGTATGAAATGTCCTATATAAATAAATTTGCCTTGCCTTGCCCGATGGTTAATGATCGATTTTATAATCGTTTCATCTGATCTGAGGCCGTATATTTTGCACACTCAGGTGAAGAGAGGGGCGGTGTTGTCAACCGATCACCATCTAGTGGTGAGCTTGGTCAGGGGGTGGGGGAAGACCTGGAAAGCCCAAACGGGTAGTGCGGGTAAATTGGGAACGTCTGGAGAAGGCCCCGGTCCGACAGCCTTTCAACTCACACCTCCGGCGGAGCATTTTGTGTATCCTTGTGGAGGCTGGGGGCAAGGAGCTGTGGTCTTAGAGCCTTAGGCACCTCAAGGGGCGGTAACCCACGAACACCGTGGTGAACACCGGTGGTCAGGGAAGCCGTCCAACTGAAGGGTGAGTCTTTCCAGGATATGTTATCCCAGAGGACTCCGGAGGCAGTTGCAGGGTACCGAAGGGCCTGAAGGGCTGCAGCCTCTGCCGTGAAAGAGGCAAAGCAGCGGGTGTGGGAGAAGTTCAGACAAGACATGGAGAAGGACTTTCGGTCGGCATCAAGGTGCTTCTGGAAAACCATTCGCCACCTCAGGAGAGGGAAACGGGGAACCATCCAAGCTGTGTACAGTAAGGATGGGATGTTGTTGACCACAACTGAGGAGGTAATAGGGTGGTGGAAGGGGAACTTTGAGGAACTCCAAATCCAGCTAATCCCCCCTCTTTATGTTAGAGGCAGGGCTGGAGGATGATGGGGGATTGTCGTCAATTTCACTGGTGGAAGTCGCTGAGGTAGTCAAACAACTCCACAGTGGCAAAACCCCAGGGATTGATGAGATCCATCCAGAAATGCTGAAAGCTCTGGGTGTGGAGGGGCTGTCTTGGATGGCACGCCTCTTCAACATTGCGAGGAAGTTTGGGACAGTGCCTAAGGAGTGGCAGACCGGGGTGGTGGTTCCCCTGTTCAAAAAGGGGGACCAGAGAGTGTGTGCCATTTACAGGGGTATCACATTTCTCAGCCTTCCTGGTAAAGTCTACTCTAAGGTGCTGGAAAGGAGGGTTTGGCCGATAGTCCTTAGAACCTGGTCATGGAACAATGGAACAGCTCTTCAGAAATGTTTAATTTCTTAGTAAAATTGTAACTTTTATTCTTGTATTTTAATTGTCTTCATGTAAAGCACTTTGAATTGCCATGTTGCTGAAAAGTGTTATACAAATAAAGCTGCCTTGCCTTGCCTTCACTCTTGCAAGGATCCTGGAGGGAGCATGGGAGTATGCCCACCCGGTCTACATGTGTTTGTGGATCTGGAGAAGGCATATGACCGGGTCCCCCGGGAGATGCTGTGGGAGGTGCTGCGGGAGTATAGGGTGAGGGGGTCCCTTCTCAGGGCCATCCAATCTCTGTATGACCAAAGTGAGAGCTGTGTCCGTGTTCCCGGCAGTAAGTCAGACTTGTTTCAGGTGAGCGTTGGCCTCCGCCAGGGCTGCACTTTGTCATATTTATGGACAGGATATTGAGGCGGGCTGGATATCACATTGCTGCTCTTTACAAATGATGTGGTCCTGATGGCATCATTGGCCTGTGACCTTCAGCACTCACTGGATTGCTTCGCAGCCAAGTGTGAAGCGGCTGGGATGAGGATCAGCACCTCAAAATCTGAGGCCATGGTTGTCAGCAGGAAACCGATGGAGTGCCTACTCCAGGCTGGGAATGAGTCCTTACCCCAAGTGAAGGAGTTCAAATACCTTGGGGTCTTGTTCGCGAGTGAGGGGACAATGGAGTGGGAGATTGGTCGGAGAATCTATATGCTATATGCTATATGCTTATACTATTACTATACTATTACTATTTATATTTATCTATAGAATTTATCGCACCATTGTGATGAAAAGAGAGCTGAGCCAGAAGGCACAGCTCTCGATCTACTGGTCAATTTTCGGTCCTACCCTCACCTATGGTCATGAAGGCTGGGTCATGACCGAAAGAACGAGATCCAGGGTACAAGCGGCCGAAATGGGTTTCCTCATGAGTGTGGCTGGCATCTCCCTTAAAGATAGGGTGAGAAGCTCAGTCATCTGTGAGGAACTCGGAGTAGAGCCGCTGCTCCTTTACATCAAAAGGAGCCAGTTGAGGTGGTTTGGGCATCTGGTAATAATGCCCCCTGGGCGCCTCCATGGGAGGTTTTCCAGGCATGTCCAGCTGGGAGGAGGCCTCGGGGAAGGGATTATATCTCCAACCTGGCCTGGGAACGCTTCGGGATCCCCCAGTCGGAGCTGGTTAATGTGGCTCGGGAAAGGGAAGTTTGGAGTCCCCTTCGGGAGCTGCTGCCCCCGCAAGCCGACCCCGGGTAAGCTCTGTCACTTACTTAAACTTTCTGTCTTGTAATTTACATATGTTTTATTTCATGTATTTACCTTCTTTGTTTGCTTGTTGGTGTTTGTAGGGAGGGGAAGGGTTGCGCTTTGTTGTTGTTAGTTCCGTATTTGTCTATGTGATGTAAATGTGTGTGACCTATATATGATACAACTACCAAAATTAAATTTTCAAAACTAGATGTGGCACATATTTTAGGCGGAGCAGAGCCAAGAGTCGCTTCTGTGACATTTTCTACGAAGTGAATCACATGCATTGTCTTGAGTCGCTGCGATTGCTGACGACGGCCGCCCGGATGCAGAGTATACGTACCAGGTCGAATCTAGGGGTCACACTTTAGAGTATCTGGCCTTCTTGGAGTCTCTGGGTGGCATCTGTAGTGGGAATCCGTCCGAAAGACAGGCCCAAAATGAGGCCCTAAGGCCAGAGAAATCTGACTCCAATTACCTAATTCCCCGCCTTCTTTCATCGGACTTAATGTTTACCAAAACACAAGGATCAATGTGAGACAGAGTTCAGTTAAGCAAAGTTTACTGAATCCAGCATAGAAGTTACAACACAATTGTGGGTTCACAATCAGAGTAAGTTTCCCCAGCGACAGACATGAAGTCGAAGCTTGGTCCACCACAGTCTCTGTCTGAGTGAGCCTCGATCTACGCTATCCCTGTGTCCTTATCCTCCCCTCACAGGGGGTGTCTCCTTGTTTCTAGGCAGAAACTGTTATCTTCACAAGTCTATATCCAAGATGTTCGAAATGTTTGAAATATTTTTTCTATTGATAGATAAAAATTGTTAGTGATGTTAAATATACACGAAAATTGAAAGAAAAACAGAAGAAAGACAGTTGGCTACCGCTACCAAATTCCATGTAATGGTATCCAAATCGGTACAAAAGTTGAGCAGGAAAACAGAGTACCTAAGTTGAATGTTAAAAGTTAAAATTGATGTGATAAATGTTATTTTGTTATTGCCAATTGTTCTGGACCTCTGACCTGGAATAAAAATCAAATGCAGACCTTTGAGTGATACGTTTAAGAACCGCTGGCCTAGGCCAAAGATGGATGAAAGAACTTGTGTTGGCAACCCAAGAACCCGCTGTCCAAGACATTTAAATTGTAAATTAATTGCTTACTAAGTATCTTGATAATCGATTAATTGCTCTAAATCATTTTTCATGAAAATAAAAAATAAAACTTGTGTGATGTTAGCTTGTTAAATGTGAATATTTTCTAGTTTATTCTCTCCTCTGTGACAGTAAACTGAATATCTTTGAGTTGTGGACAAAACAAGACGTTTGAGGACGTCATGTTGGGCTTTGGGAAACACCATTTTCTGACATGTTAGAGACCAAACAACTAATCCATTCATCTAGAAAATATTCCACACATTATTGGACTATGAATATAATTTATAGTTGCAACTCTAAAAGGCACAAATAACTCTCTTAATCTATGCGAAAGAGATACTGTAGGTGTAGGCCTTTACATGGCTAAAAGTCTTAACTGAAAAAAAAAAGTTTCTTTAGATACACAGGAGATGACTGGTTGCCAAGTGACAGACGACCTGTGCGTGTGATGCGTCAGCTGTAGGCCTCTAACACACTACATAAGTGTTGCTGCTGTTTCAGTTCTAGTGTAGGGTGGATTACAAGGTAATGCCAACAAACCCTATACAGCGGGAAAAAGCATTACATGAATGTACCTTTGCAATACCTGTTTTTTTTTCCAAAGCAGCAGAAACATTATTGTTGACAGATGTATCCTTCTTTTGCTCGTATATTTGACAGTGAGTCTTTACTGAAGTGGATGATTCAATCTGCTCTTAAGAAACAAAATGTGAGACGTGTGGAAAAGTTAAGTCTTTTTAGATTTACTTCTCCAGCTATGTTGAAATGTTTCTCTCAGTTAGGGCGACTACTAGTGACACAAAAAAAACACTGAAAGTGTCAAAAACGTTGCAATATTTTGACTTGTAGTCATTTTCATGAGAACTGTTCCTTAACTAACCTGTAGCTTTTGTGTCACTTTTTATCCAGTGGTTTCTTTTCTTCACCAATGTAAAATGTGTACAACTCACTGAATGGAAATCGTTGGGATAATTTTCAGAATCAGAAAAGGATTTATTGCCAAGTAAGTAACACAAGGAATTTGCCTTGGTGGATGTAACATACTTAAACATGAACATATCGAAAGGAAATAACTGTTGAATAACTGTTTAAACAACAAGAGGAAAAAGCTGAATCGATAAGTGCAAGATGTGAGTTAACTAATTACAGAAACATAGATTTTAGTGACACTGATGAAGAAACTCTGTCAAGTCTGGATGATAACTGATCTGTAGCTGTTTGCATTGCAGCTGTCATTCATGTAAGAATCTTTGTTGTTTTTTCACAGAGACTTGCAGGGTTTTCCCTAACATATTCAGGCTTTTAGGCGAATCACCCAAGCTTATGTTTTGGGCCACATCATCTACACCGAATGAATGTAAAACTAAAGTGGAGAGAATCAAAACTAGAGATGTTCTGATTCAATTTCTTCCTTCCCGATACAGTTTCTGACACCTGAAGTTGCTTTTAAAATAATATAAGTATAACCCTAATATAACCTGTGTGGATATGATACAGATATTGGTGTACGGTCTGGTTTGGGTTAAACCCTTTTAAAACAAATAAATACACATACTGAGAATGAATGCCATGAAATGCACTTGTATTATCTAATTTTGTCTTCTTCACTAAGTTGCTTTGCTTGTATTTGTATCCTTGAGAGATAGCTTGGATTGATTATTTCTTTCTTTATTCCATTCATTTGTACTTTTCTAACCGTAACCATTTCTAACCCTAACCTAACCCCCCTTTGTAACAAAGCACTTTTTACTAATTTTTAATGGTATGTGTATATGTATTTTTTAACCTCACAGGCAAGTAATTCAGACAGTATTAATGACCTTTTAAACATTTTTACTTACCTTTTAAGTTTTAACAAGATGTTTTAAAAATTGGGCTAGAATCCTCTTGTATTGTGATGCCGGGCTATTTATTTCCAAAACTATAGGTGTGTATATATATAAAAATTCTTTTTTATTTATTTTATGTATTTAGTTTGCCAATTGTCTAGGAGAGATATCGGGGCAGTTGTGGAGTTGACCTTTTATTTTAAGTTTTAAATCTCCCGCTGTCTGTCCTGTCCAGTGGTTCTTTTTACCTGCTTTTAATATCGGGCCGTCTTTTAAACAGCTTTTTTATATAACCAAACGCATTTTTTTAAGGAGCGCTCTAAGTGTTTTATCCACACCAGTGGTCCCCTTGTGCCAGTGCCCCTCGCAGCACCCATCCTGGGCGCTGCGTTTCTTCACTAAGATCCTTGCGAGAAAGCTTGGATTCATTATTTCGTTCCATATTCCATTCATTTCTACTTTTCTAACCCTTTCCCGGAACTTTATTTGACGTAATGTATAATTTACTGTGCTTTTTCTAATGTTTTTAGTTTGTTTTTTAGTTTCTGGTTAAGTGTGGTAGTTGTACCTTGTTTCATTTGTGTCAATAATTTAGTTTGTCATGGACCTTGATGTGATTTGATGCCTGCTGCAGATTACATTTCCTTCGGGATAACAAAGTTAAAGTTGAAAGGCAATCAGTCATAATGGAAAAAAACAAATATACTACTTTAAATATATATATATATATATATATATATATATATATATATATATATATATATATATATATATATATATTTAAAGTAGTATATTTGTTTTTTTCCATTATATATATATATATATATATATATATATATATATATATATATATATATATATATGTATATATTAGTGCTGTCAAACGATTAAAATCTTTAATCGCAATTAATTGCACATTTTGATCTATTCTACTTCGCCTATAGTGCAGTTAAACCATGGCTTTATGCTCTTTATTCACCGGAGGCTCATCACCCAAGCCTCTTATTTCAGAAAGAATGAACAGTAACGGTTACCAATAAAAGGTAAGCCTTCTAATTCTTTGCTTTGAGCCAGTTATGCAAACAGACAAGCCTGTTCAGACAACAGGGAAGCTCGCTTCTTTTGTCCAACATGCCCAGACAGTGAAAACTACCTTTCCAGTAGCCGGTGTTGCTAAGTACTTGCGTGCAAGGTGGGCCATTTCACTGTGTGTCCCTTCATGTGTGGACCACCGTTCCTGTGGACAATCATCCATGACAGCCTTGTAGCGCTCCAGACATCGCTCAATACTGTCCTCCTCTTCATCAGACGAAGACTTGTGTGCAAGCTGTGTCCATTTCGGCGTCTCGCGCTCGCCATGCATTCAAAGCGTAATGTTAGCCTACTACTTTCTGGCCGGCTCGCAAGCCCAAACAAGTGTCGGCGGTGTGACTTTTGTTTTGTTTCTGGTCTAGCTAGATGCAGTGTGGTGTTGTAGTTTTTCCTAGGCCAAAAATAACGTTAATCTTGCGATAAAAAAAAATTGTCGCCGTTAAAATGGGTTTGCATTAACGCCGTTAATAACGCGTTTAACTGACAGCAATAATATATATTTTTTCCAGGCTTAATTACGTAGTGCGTGGTGCGTAGACTTGCGTAGTTGAAGTTTTTTAATTGAAAAAAAAATGTTCTTCTAAACCCCTGGCCAAATATGTGCACCTAGCCCTTCCACAAATCTAGGGAAAATGATGCAGTTTCTTCTTTTTTTAAGGCTATATATAATAATAATAATAATAATAAATTGAATTTATATAGCGCTTTTCATAAACTCAAAGTCGCTTTACAGGTAGCTAGATTATAAGGTAAAGCAAAACTGGACAATACAAGACAAAACAAAACAAAGCAAAAGAAAACAAGACAAAGCAAAGCAAGATACAGTCACAGAAGAAAAGGGGGCTACAGATAGGCAGAGGTGAAGAGATGGGTCTAGAGGCGGGACTGGAAGATGGTGAGGGAGTCAGAGGTGCGGATCTCTTGGGGGAGGGAGTTCCAGAGCCTGGGAGCTGCCCTGGAGAAGGCTCTGTCCCCAAAACTGCGGAGTTTGGACTTGTAGTTTGGAATATACATTTCTTGGGCTTTATTTGAGCTGACAACAGAAAAAGGGGAGAGAGGGGGAACTCTTTTTGTTATCTGCTCCAGCTTTCCCAACTTTTTGTACACAGTAAGCTAATAATATTGGTTTTAAAATGATGTGAAATTACATGTTCTTTATTGCATCTAACCCTGTCACAAATCTAGGGAAAACGCTGCACTTGTGCATTTTTACACAGATATGGAGAACCAGACATTAAACGAGGACATCCTGCTCCTGGAGGGGCTAAACATCTCCTCCCAGTCCACCATTCCTGCCTTCATCATCCTCCTCCTCATCTACGTCTTTGCATTGGTGTCCAACATCAGTTTGGTCACGCTGATCTTCACAAGCAGGAGCCTCCATCAGCCCATGTATCTGCTCTTCTGCAACATGAGCATCAATGACATTTTTGGGGCAACGATTGTCACGCCGCACGTACTCCGAGATATTTTCATTCCACATTCAGAACGGTATATTCGTTACGTCCACTGCGCCGTCCAGGCCTTCTGTGTTCACCTCTATGCGGCCACCACTCATACTGTTCTGATTATCATGGCTTTCGATCGCTACATGGCCATCTGCAACCCACTGCGGTACGCCTCCGTCATGACCAACAGGATGGTGGTGAAGCTGTCAGTGTCGGCGTGGGCGGTGTCTTTGTTGATTGTGTCGACCCTCGTGGGCCTCAGCGTCCGTTTGTCGCGCTGCAGGCGGGTTATACCCAACCCGTTCTGCGACAACGCCTCCTTGTTCAACCTCTCCTGTGAAAACGTTATTGTCAACAACATCGTTGGCATCGGCTACACGGTGCTCCTGCTCGGCTTCTCCGTCTGCAGCGTCTCGATCACCTACCTGAAAATTGCAGAGGTGTGTGTGCGCAGTAAGAACAAAGCTCTTAACAGGAAAGCGCTGCAGACCTGTTCCACCCACCTGGCCGTGTACGTGTTCCTGCTGGTGTCAGCCTCCGTCATCATCGCCCTGCACCGATTCCCTCAGACGGCAGACTACAGGAAAGTGGTGTCAGTGTTATGCGAAGTGACTCTGCCGGCATTCAACGCCGTTATCTACGGGCTGCAAATTAAAGAGATCAAGCAGAGGATCATCACTTTGTTTCACAACAGTAAAGGGGCTGGAAATAAATGAAACAGCTGTTTAAAGTACTCATATTATGCTCATTTTCAGGTTCATAATTGTATTTAGAGGTTATATCAGAATAGGTTTACATGGTTTAATTTTCAAAAAACACCATGTTTTTGTTGTACTGCACATTGCTGCAGCTCCTCTTTTCACCCTGTGTGTTGAGCTCTCTGTTTTAGCTACAGAGTGAGGCACTTCTATCCCATCTTTGTTGGGAGTTGCACATGCGCAGTAGCTAGGTAAGGACTACTAGCTAGAAGCTACCACTAGCGATTAGCCACCTCGTTCTCAATGGCAAAACACTGCTACAACACACACAAGTTCACTCTAATCTACAAAATAAATTGTATAGAACTACTTCCATGTCCCTGTTCTGCAGGTATTCCACGCAAAGTTGGAAGTGCGCCCCTGTTTAGAAGAAGTCTCCCGGCTAATCCTGCCTTGTACTGACCGAAGTTGGAGAAACAGCTAGCTGATGTGGTATTAGCTAAAGTGGTTAGCACACACCAAATGTTTCGGCCGATGATGTAGACGGCCCTGCCAGTTTTGACCAGCTCACCTGGAGACTGAAGGCAAGACACATTCAGGAATGCATATCTCACTCAAAACAACATGGATGGGTTTTTGTTAACATTGCAATATAAATGAAAACACAACTTAATATATTAATATTTATTATATTTTGTATTTGTATTTGTGTAACAGAAACACTGCACTGCAGTTTTAAACACTGATACAAACACATTTAACACTAACTTGATTTCTTAATATTTCTTTATATTTTTCATTTGTAACTTCATTACAACAAAACATCACTGCATTGCAGTTTTTGAACAAACACATTTCATACTTTTTCATCATTCCTTGAGCATCAATAACTCTCTCTCTTTGGTAAACATCAGTATGTTTTTTAAACATGAATATGTGCTCACTTTTTTTTTGAAGTGTTGTAGTTGTATGTGGCAGGTTTAGCTGCTCTCGGTGCCCTCTTGGACGGAGTGGACTTTGAAACCAAACTGGTGTGGTTTATTTTGCAGGACAGGAGAGAGCAAAGAGTGCTGTTATTCATGCTCATGCAATTTTCTGTAACTATCTTTTTCACCATGCTGAAGCTTCTCTCTGAGGAGGCATTGCTATGGACGATGCAGAGCAATACTTTCATCAGTCTAGCCAGCTCACTGAACCTGGTCTCATTCCTCCCTATAAGGCCCCAGAATCTGTCAACTCTGTTCTTGGGGCAACTTGATGCTGTCTGTGACCTGGTAGTCTGTGAACTCCCCTCTCAACTTATCTGGATCCTCAAACTTCAGTTGGGGAAACATGCGACCTAGCCTTGCCACTATGTAGTCTGAACACATTTCCAACAAATACTCGGTTAGGTTACTTGAAAGTACTGAATGGATATTCCTGCAATAAAATTATACTTTTTACCTGTTTCAGGAGAGATATCCAGGCGAAAGGCTGGGTCCAGTACCTTCAGGGAAGGGAAAGGCCTTCAGCATCTTCCCAATGACTTCCACATAGAAAGCTCTCACTGTCCTAAGAGCACAATTACCACATAATCACATAATATATTAACCAGGAATTATGAAGGTAGACAAATGAAGCATCTAGGTATGATTATTACACAAGCTAAACTTACTGATATATCCTTGTCACTGACACGGAGGAGAATTCTTAATTTTTGAGGAATGCTCTGGCCTCAGCTCCAATGAAGAGATCCACATTAGTCAGCTGGTGCTCTTGTCTGTTGGATACCTCACTGACAGGAGTATCGACAATCAATCTAGCTGGAACAATGTACCCCAAGTATCTCTTGACCAATTTTGTCATCTCACTATGTAGCTTATGGATCATCACTCCCTCTGCCTATTGGTAAAACATGGGTAAAAATTAAATGTAGAAATAAAAGACATTTACACTTTTTGTAATGTCTCCGCCTTTCATCCTACCTACCTGGAAGGCAGAATGCAACCAATGGCTTAAGAGCGGCACTCAGAAACAGAAAATAAAATTTTATCTCCGGATCTTCAAGGTAGCCCGCCAGGTTCCTGATTTTAGCACTCCTCTCATCCTCATGACTGTTGAAGTAAGCCTGCCGAGCAGCCCATTGATTGAGCAGTCTTTGAATGCTGGTGTGGAGGCTGAGCCATCATGTTCTGCAGTATCTGAGCAGCTTCAGTTTATCTGTGTCTGTAAACTCAAACTGTTTATAGAGCTCACATCTCTTTGCACTGTACTGTCATGACGCCACAAGTGGGGAAGTGACAAGCTGGGGTTTTCTGGAGCCTTCTCTCTCTTTTCCCTCTTCCTCTCTTCTGCTCGCTCTTTCTCTCCTCTCTCGCAGCGCAGCATCTTAAGCCGTGACTGCTCTCTGTTCAGCGCCAGATAGTTAGTCTTGTCACATAGGTGAACATCCAGCCAGTATCTGTTTCTGATCTTTTGTATCCTGCTGACGCCACTCTCCGCCTGCCATCATCAGCCCTGTAAGCCTCGTCTTCCCTGCCTGTGTTCACTACCTGCTCTGCCACCTGAGAGGATTCCCCCACCAACCCATTTTGCTTCATTCTCTGATTCAGAAATAATCTGCGTTACTATCCGGCCAGTATGAACCCAGCAGACTTATATTCAGTTCAGAAGGAGTTATCTAATCAGGGCTCGGTTCTGGGCCAGCATGGAAACATCCTCCAGAGAGTTATGGAGGAGCTCAAGGCGTTTTCTAACTGTGTCACCACTCTGCAGGCTCAGCTCAACACCACCCTCGCTGCCACCACTCCTCTGCATGCCGCCAAACCAGTTGTGAGTCAGCCTGTTGTTGAAAATTCTGAAAGGGAGCCAATGGTTCCTACCCCCGAAAGGTATGATGGCAATTTGCGACTTTGTCAGCCTTTTTTGTTGCAATGCAATTTGGTTTTTGAACTAAAGCCCCGTTCCTACTCTTCTGATCGAGCCAAAATTGCTTACGTCATCGGGTTGCTACGGGGAGATGCTCTTAAATGGGCTTCTGGGAGAAGCAAGCCTCGTCAGCCTCTGACGAGGGGTGCTTTGTGAGGAGTGGTGGCGCTTACGTGGCAACACGCATGGCGACACGCAGCAGCAGTGTGTGGAAGTAGTTGTATTGAAAACTGTGGTTTTATCTGGTTTTAAACTATGTGTTTTTACCAGTTTTTAACCGTTGTGTTGTCCTCCCAGGTCATAATTAACACTCTTTTAGACACTGTTTTTATGTTTATGTTGCTTTTCCCCCCACTTTATACTTGCGTTTTTGTCACTTATTTAAAAGTTTTTGGCACTTTTTTCCATTAACACCAGTATATTCACCACTAGACACTTCTTTTTTTTTGGAATTCATGGTCAATAAACCACATTTATATGTAATTTTCTAATTTTTGTTTAAGAAAAAAGCAGACATTATGAATGATTTGGACTAATGGTTAAGATCAGAGGAATGAAAGTAATGGATAATCACAGATCTGTCAAAGGTTAGTCAGGATAATGCTATGAAATTGAATACTACACCCAAAATTCTATGAAAATAGAGATTTGAAAACGGGTCAAATTTGACCCGAGGAAAACACAACTGTTAACTGTGGTTCTTAACCTGTCCTGTCTGTCTATGTTATCATTTTTACTAACCATCATTGGACTGATCTGCACATGAACGGAGGCAACATGATGACTCACCTGAATTTGACAGGCCCCCATTCCTGTTGATGCTGTCATGTCATTATTTATGCAGACTTCTTTTTAATGGAAAACCTCACCAATATAGTCGAGAGTTCCTTCTGCTTTTGCATAGCACCGGAATAGGCACTTTGGTCTCTTCTGCAGTTATTCCCCCAGAGATCCTCCGGTTGCCGGACCCCTGTGCAGTGAACAGGAACAGGGCGCCCCGGACAAAGTCGACAGCGAGGAAAAGAGGGAGATGCGGCGGCGTGCGCCAGAGGCTCAGGAGACAGGGACACAGGCAGATTCCCCTTCCCACAGTCATCCTCGCTAATGTCCAGTCACTCCAGAATAAAGTGGACGAGCTTCAGGCAAACGTCAAGTTTCTGGCGGAGTATAGCAGTGCCTGTCTTCTCGCCTTCACAGAAACATGGCTTAAGGAACATGACATTCAGTCTGATCTGGAGATCAATGGCTTCGGAGTTCCCTACCGCTTGGACAGAGACCCTGCAGTGACCGGTAAGTCACTTGGCGGCGGTCTGTGTCTGTATGTGAACAATAGCTGGTGCAACACAGTGGTTGTCAGAGAGTCACTGTGTATGCCGGATATTGAACTCCTCTCTGTATCCTTACGTCCTTTTTATCTTCCGAGGGAATTCCCCCAATTATTTGTGACCCTTGTGTACATTCACCCAAAGGCTAACGTTGATATGGCCACTCAAGCCATGACCACATCTGTGCAGCGGCTACAGGGGATTGCGCCGTACGCGCCGATCCTAATAATGGGTGATTTTAATAACTGTAAACCGGGGAAGTCTCTCTGTAACTTTTACCAGTATGTCACTTGTCCGACCCGTCACTTGAAATGTCTGGACCTTTGTTATGGGTTAAAGGGGCCTACAAATCTCTTCGTAGAGCCCCTCTTGGAGCGTCGGACCATAATGTTGTTCCGACGTACAAATCGGTCCTGAAGAGGCACAAGGTGGAACGAAGATTTGTTCCGGTATGGACGGAAGACTCCATTCAGTGCCTCCAGGAACGTTTTACTGCCACTGATTGGGATGTGTTTAAAAATGCCTGTCTGGACTTAAATTAACTGACAGAAACTGTGTCTATGTATCTTTTTGTGAGGAAACCATCATCCCCCGGAAATCCATCTCCATTTATCCAAATAACAAACCTTGGGTCTCCAAATCAGTCAAAAGCAAAATTAATCAGAGAAACATTAGCTTCAATCAGGGCGACATGATACAGCACAGGGCACTTTCGAAACAGGTGAAGAAGGAACTCAAGCTTGCCAAGTGCGCATATAAGGACAAAGTGGAAAATTCACGTCCTGCATGGGAGGGCGTGAAAACCATGATGGGTTTGCAGCCCAAAAAGTGTTCCATTTCACAGATTGGGGAAACCGACTTGGACTTTTCTAAAGAACTGAATGTTTTTATAATCGTTTTAATGTCCATGATTTTAGTGAGGAGATGTCTGTTTTTAAAAATGTTGATTATAATCTTGTAAATAATATTGTGCCCATTGATAAATTCATGGTGTCGAAACTCTTCCATGGTGTCAAAGAAAGGAAAAGTCCAGGTCCCGATGGGATCGGGGGTCGGGTCTTGAAGAACTGTGCTGTCCAGTTGGCAGACATTTTCTGCTTCATCTTCCAGTTGTCCTTACAGCTGCATAAGGTCCCCTGTCTTTGGAAGGATTCAATCATTGTTCCTGTGCCTAAGATTCAAACTCCTAAGACCCTCAATGACTTTAGACCAGTGGCACTTACCTCTCTGGTTATGAAGAGTTTTGAAAGGCTAATGAAGAATGCACTTTTAGATTTTGTACAGGATAAGTTAGACCCTCTCCATTTCGCCTACAGGTCAGGCAGAGGCGTGGATGATGCAACAGGGACGCTTTTAAACATGGTTTTTAAACATCTTGAGGAGGCCAAGTCCCTGGTTCATCGACTATTTATTGACTTCTCCTCCGCTTTTAACTGCATTCAGCCTCATGTCTTAGCAGACAGGTTGAAGAACATCCATAACATTGATAATGGACTGATCTGCTGGCTGATGGATTTTTTAACAGAGAGGTCACAACGGGTGAGAGTGAACAGTGTTTTATCAGATGCCCTTTTATCTTCTACTGGGTCCCCCCAGGGCTGTGTCCTCTCCCCTCTTTTATTTGTTTTATATACAAATGAATGCCAAAGCCATCAGGAACGGCGCCACATTATTACATTTGCGGATGATACTGTCATTGTGTCCCTCCTCAGCAGTGACGACTCTGAACCGATGATTTTATTGATTGGTGTAAATCCTCCTTTTTACACATTAATGTGGCAAAAACAAAAGAGATGTGCATTGACTTCAGTGGAAATCCCACTGTCTTTTCCCCAGTTGTAATGGACAATCAACCAGTTGAACTAGTGCAGCAGTACAAATATCTTGGGACTGTGATTGACAGTAAACTGTGCTTTGAGTCACAGGTTGATGCTGTGTGTAAAAGAGCACATCAGCGCATGTACTTTCTTCGTAAGCTTCGCACTTTTAATGTCAACACGGTTTTATGAAAATGTTTTACTCCTGTTTTATCAAATCAGTTCTTACTTTCTCTTTTATCTGCTGGCACGGATCACTTTCTATTAAACAGAAAAATCGCATCCAAGGTATCGTGAAGGTGTGCGGCAAAATTGTGGCCACACCTTTACAACCCCAAATCAGAAAAAGTTGGGACAGTATGGAAAACACTAATAAAAAAAGAAAGTAGTGATTTCTAAATGTACTTTGACTTGTATTTCATTGCAGACAAAACAACAGCACATAATTTAATGTGTTCCTCATGATTTGTATTGTTTTATTTTTTCAAATAAACAAAATTCCTATTTTGGTTCTTGCAACACATTTCGAAATAACAGTAAAGCATTTACCACTTTGTAATGTTGCCATTCCTTTTCACAACACTTAAAAGACGTTTAGGGACTGAAGACACCAAGTGATGAAGTGTTTCAGGTGTAATTTTGTCCCATTCTGGCTGCAAACAAGTCTTAAGGTGGGCAACAGTACGGGGTCTTCGTTGTCGCATTTTGCGCTTCAAAATGCGCCACACATTCTCTATTGGAGACAGGTCGGGACTGCAGGCAGGCCAGTCAAGTACCCGTATCCTCTTCCTCCGCAGCCAGGACTTTGTAATGTGTGCAGAATGTGGTTTTGCATTATCTTGTTGAAATATGCATGGACGTCCCTGGAAAAGATCTCTTCTTGAAGTGCAAGTTACCTTTGCCAAGGGCACTGACACAACCCCATACCATGATAGACCCTGGCTTTTGGACTTGTTGCTGGTAACAGTCTGGATGATCCTTTTCTTCTTTGGTCCGGAGCACACGGCGTCCATTTCTCCCAAAAAATACCTGAAATACTGATTCATCTGATCACAGTACACGTTTCCACTGTGTGATGGTCCATTCCAGATGTCTCCGAGCCCAGAAAAGTCGACGGCGCTTCTGGACACTGTTAACATAGGGCTTCCTTTTGGCACAGTACAGTTTTAACTGGCATTTGTGGCTGTAACTACGTATTGTGGTACTTGACAAAGGTTTGCCAAAGTAGTCCTGAGCCCATGTGGTGATATCTCTTATAGATGAATGACGATTCTTGATGCAGTGCCGCCTGAGGAATCGGAGATCATGGTTGTTCAGCTTAGGCTTGCGCCCTTGTCCTTTACACACTGAAATTCCTCCTCATTCCTTGAATCTTTTAATTATGTTATGCACTGTTGAAGGTGAAATAAGCAAATGTCTTCCTATCTTTCTTTGAGGAACATTGTTTTTAAACATTTCAATAATTTGCTCACGTATTTGTTGGCAAACTGGCGATCCTCGGCCCATCTTTGCTCCTAAAGGACTAGACCTTTCTTGGATGCTGCTTTTGTACCAAATCATAATTACAATCACCTGTTGACATCACCTGTTTGAAATCACATCATTATTTAACCAATTTACCTGATTACTTTAATTAATTGCTCCTGTCCCAACCTTTTTTGGAATGTGTTGCAGGTCTGAATGACAGGAAAGGATGTATATTTACAAATGAAATTAAGTTGACCAGACAAAACATGAAATATTTTGTGTCCACATTGTCTGCAATGAAATACAAGTCAAAGTACATTTAGAAATCACTACTTTCTTTTTTTATTTGTGTTTTCCATACTATCCCAACTTTTTCTGATTTGGGGTTGTAGATGAGCTAAATGATCTGTATAGGCCAGATCCTTGAAGAAGGCGAGAGCCATTCTGGCTGATCCGAGTCATCCCTTGTGGGGTGAATTTCGGTTGCTACCCTCTGGGCGTATATATAGTCTGCTGAGATGCAGCACGAATAGATTCAAAAAGTCATTCATCCCAGCTGTTATTCCCATGGTTAATAAGATCCTCTAAATTATGTGTACTGTTGTTATGTTTATTTGTTGTTTTTTGATGTGTATATTGTTACTGCTGCTGTAAACCAAATTGCCCCTTGGGGATAATAAAGTGACCTTGACCTTGACCTATGCTGCTTTTTGTAATGAACTCAAGAAGGTTTTTGATCATCCCATAAATGGTAAAGACTCCTCGAGCCTGCTTTCTCTCAGCCAGGGGCTGCACAGTATTCCATCGAGTTTTGCATGCTGGCGGTGGAGAGTGGCTGGAATGCCGTGTCTCTACAGGCTGTCTTTATTAAAGGACTAAGTGAGTTAGTCAAAGATGAGTTGGTTTCGTATCCTGAGCATGCTTCACTGGATCAACTGATAGCTTTAGCTATCCGCATAGACAAGTGACTAAGAGAAAGAAGGAGGGAGAGACGTCAGCATCAGCCTAGACTACCAATGGAGGCGTCGCAACCATGAGTAGCCCGAGAGAGGGCGCCAGAGGTCGAAACCATGCAATTGGGTTGTCAACAGTTGGACCCAGAAGAACGCCAGCGTCGGATCTTCAATCAGTGCTGCCTGTATTGTGGAGTTTTAGGTCACCTCCTTTCCCCAGTCGTCTTTAAATAGGAGGATTCACTAGATGGGAGCAGTATTCTAGCGACTTCAACTTCTGTCCCCCTGTCTCCTTGCCCTCGCACCAAGCTTCATGCCACCATTACCACCCAAGGTCAGTCTCACGAACTTTTAGCCCTAATTGACTCCGGTGCTGATGAGAGTTTTTTAGACTTTGAGTTGGTTAAGCACATACTGCCATTCCAGTTGTCTCCGCTCTGCTAGACCCCAGTCCAGTTCATATCAACCAGTCAGTAGCTCTGGTCCTGACCTTTCCAATGTCCCCTCTGAATAGATTTATCTCCAGGCAGTGTTTAGTAAGGACCAAACACTCTCCCTACCACCTCACCGTCCATACGATTGTGCCATTGAACTGTTGTCTGATTACATGGGCCTTAACAATATCACAGTTAAGAATAAATACCCACTGCTTCTAATGAATTCTGCTTTTGACTCTCTCCAGGGATCCACCATCTTCTTCAAACTTGACTTGCATAACACCTACCACCTTGTTCGCATCAGAGAAGATGAGTGGAAAACTGCATTTAACACCCACCTTGGCCATTTTGAGTATTTGGTTATGCCGTTCGGTTTAACCAAATGCCCCTGCTGTCTTCCAGAGTCTTGTAAATGACGTACTTAGTGACATGCTAAATCGCTTCGTTTTTGTTTATCTGGATGACATTTAGATTTTTTCCAGAACCCCTTCTGAGCATGTGCAACACGTTCGCAAAATCCTGCAATGCCTCATGGAGAACCGTCTTTTTGTCAAGGATGAGAAACGTGAGTTTCACACTACTACCACCTGCTTCCTTGGATACATCATCTCTCAGGGTGAGCTCAAGATGGATCCTGTTAAGGAGAAGGCTGTACAGGAATGGCCCAGACCTGAGAATCGGAAAAACAGTTGCAGAGGTTTCTGGGTTTCGCCACCTTTTATAGACAGTTCATTCGCATCTACAGCCAAATTGCTGCTCCACTAACCAACCTTACCTCCACTGCTAGAGCCTTTCTGTAGTCCCCAGAAGTGTAGAGAACGCAAGAGATGCTTCACTGAGGCGCCCATCCTCGTCCACCCTGATCCGAGCAGACGCTTCAGATGTGGGGGTCGGGCTATTCTCTCTCAACGGCCAGTGGCTGATGGAAAGATGCATCCAGTGCTTATCTCTCTCACCGTCTCTCTCCTGCAGAAAGGAACTATGCTGTGGGGGACCGGGAGCTCTTAGTCACCAAGGCGGCTCTGATGGAGTGGTGCCACTGGTTGGAGGGTGCAGCTCAACCATTTGTGGTATGGACAGATCATAAGAATCTTGAGTACATACGTTCTGCTAAACACCTTGGAGGACAATACCAAGGCCTACGTTGTGGCTTGTCCTGTGTGCGCCCTGAACAAGAGTTCAAATCGTGATTTGGATTTTGTGACGGGACTCCTACCATCTGAGGGTAAGACGGTCATCCTCACTGTTGTTGACTGTTTTAGTAAATTTGTTCATCTGTTACCTCTGCCCAAGTTACCATATGCCAGGGAGACAGCGGATGGCGAAAGAGGTTTTCCGTCTCCAAAGGCTTCCTGTGGACATATGACATCATTTCAGCTCTGCACATAATAGATTAAAATGGTCAGTCCAAACTTACATACACACTAATAAAACACACTTACGAATATTATAATTCATTTATACCAAGTCTTTTCTGAAAAAACGCAAATTACTTTTACACACTGCACCTTAAATACCTAAAATGTATCACCAATAATTTCTCCTCTGAATTTATCATACCAAGCAGGGATGTAACAATACACTTAACTCACGTATTGACGATTTAAAGGAACACGGCAACTTATTGGGACATTAGCTTATTCACCGTAACCCCGACAGTTAGACAAGTCGATACATACCCTTCTCATCTCCGTGCGTGTCGTAACTCTGTCTGACGGCTCCACCGTTAGCTTAGCCTAGCACAGATCCTGGAGGTAACCGGCTCCAACTAGCCTACTGCTCCCAATAAGTGACAAAATAACGGAAACATGTTCCTATTTACATGTTGTGATTTGTATAGTCACAGCGTGTACAAATAACGTCACTTGAGACACAGCCATCTTCTAACTGTATATAAACTGGGAACTATATTCTCAGAAAGGGAAGCAGTGCTACTTGGGCGGAGTGATATGCTTGCAGCTCTGCTCAGAGCTGCAGCGTATCACTCCGCCCAAGTAGCGCTCAGCAGAGCTGCAAGCAAGCGTAACTGTCGGGGTTACGGTGAATAACGATCTCCCCCTTCACTTTTCTTTGTTCTTAACTATTCGTTTTGGTGCTTGTCGGGTTAATTTAGCTATCTCTAAAGACAGCTAAACACGAAGGGGTGAGAAATTCGGCAGGGAGGAGATTTTCGGCACGAACACCGGTAGCTAGCGCTAACGGAGACTAGCTAACATTAGCTATAGATGGCCGCTGTTGCGACTCGGATCTGGGTCTGATATGGTCTGTTTCCCGACGCTTCATTAAACTGCCGTTAGCATCGTAAGCACCCGGCGGAGTTAAGTGCTGTATAGTACTTATACTGTATGGATTGCTGTAATGGTGGATGAGTGTTGGCTGGCTGTGTTGTCAGCCGTTATCCCAGGCAGACAGACCGGGTGCTAGCTGGCTGAATTAGCATTAGATTAGTCGTCTTATCTGTACAGCTAACGTTAACATTACTGGTAAACTCATTCGTGGGTTAGCCCAGCGCTGCTTTTATCCGTGGTGAAAACAATCATGCTACCAATAACTTTATGAGCATGTTGAACGATGTGGTAACCGTATAATGTCATCCACCAAGCATTAGCTAGCTAGCATTAAGTTAGCTACTTGTCAACTAACACATTGTAGTAACGTTAAACTGGATCGATATTGATATGTATCAATAAATAAGATTTCTGCTGTATTACTGTGTTGCAAAGTGACATGTTATCACAAAATGATGCTGCGTGGCAGAAAAAGCAGTATTATGGTTAGGAGTATTTTTTTCCGTGACATTGTATGATTTACAATTACGCTCAAACGTATCATCTGGGTGCCGTGTTTTGAAGGAAGTTACGAGGAACTAGAGGGTGAAAGGTTATATGACGCCACTGACAGGCGATTAAGAAGGAAAGGAAACATGCCGTGTCTGAAAATAAAATAACAGATTTCTCTGGGTTTGAAGTTTGGTGGAAACATTTGGGAGAGTGTAACTACACAACTCAAAAAAATATATAACATAGGTATGGTCGTTTTTAGACATTTTTAGACATTTTTTGTTGCAGAAATGTTACATATTGTACCTTTAAATATCTCCATCAGGCGTGGAGAGTACTGGCCGAGAGCAGCACAGAATGTAGAAAGTAGAGGTAAAGTTAATATAATAATAATAATATGCGATGGAACTCCCTATCAATCTGCAAAACATTAATGCACATGTCACTAACCCTGTCAGAACATCACAACCACAACAGAGTAAAAAAACCTAAGCACACACAGGACAATCACCTCTCTCGCAGTGAACAGAGCTTGGATGCTGCAGATAGTAATTGACTTCTGCCCTTCTGGGTTTTTTCACATTCGTCGCTGCCAAACGCTTGTCTTGGTTCTTCTTTAGTGAATTTTATCGTCACTTCAGGGCATCCTAGGCTCTCAGTTTGGACCGGAAGTTGGCCATTTTGTATTTAAGGCTAATTTTCCAGGCATAACAGCTATTGAAGGATCCTTGCTCCCTCAGACAAGGATGCTTTTTTACAAGTAAATGTACTGTATTTATATAGCGCTTTTTGGATAGTTGGATAGGCTTTGAATTTAAGAATTTCTTCAGGCGTTCCAGAATGTGAGATTTCAGCTTTGGTGGCGGGCTCAAATCAGTTCCACTTGCATTGCATTCAGCATTGGCCATTTTCCAGTTGCAGTTCAGACCAGTGCTCGAAGTGGGCCGGTACGCACCGGTACGCAGTACCGGCACTTCTACATTTTACTCTTAAGCGTACCTGCACTTTTTCTTGCGTACCGCTACTTCTCGCATGCAGCCGGTACTCTACCACTGACAGAGAAAGTGCCAGAGAGACCCTAACCCTAACTTTACATAAACTACACTACCCAGAGGGCACTGTTTACATTTTAGATCTTGACGAATCACGTAAAGGCAAGCAGTCCGCCCACCCTATCAGAAGTTAGCTTCTCCACGGACGCTAGTTTGAAAAAGCTGTCAGAGTCAGCCTGACCGTAACAGATTTTCACTGCTGAAAACCTAGAACCTAAAAATAAGTGTTGAGTTTGTAAGTCGTTATGTTAGCCGCCTGGCTTCAGAAAGGTACTAAAAGAAGGCGTGTGCCAGAGCCAGACACGTCAACAGAGGTCCAAGTCCAACCAGAAACATCAGGAGGTAGTACGATTCATGAGCTTCAAGCTAGCGTTGATGTGAGCGGAACAGCTGGCGTTAATGAGGAGCCTGCCGCTACCAACCTTAACGTTACACCGACGTCAACAGTAACGTGAGTAACGAAACACACGGATGGCCTGACTGTTGGTCAAAGGACCAAATGATGTATTTTTGCTCCACGAACAGCTGGCTTGTTTTTAATGATAACAAACTGGACTGCAAAACATGATGTAGCAGCATCCCGTCACTAGCTGCCCAGACAGAGAGGGGACTGAAGCTGTTCCCCCTGTCTCTGTCACACACACACACACACACACTGAGAGTGACTGACTGTTTTGCATCTGTTTGAGCACCAAATTATTGTTAAAATCAAGTTTTTAGTTTTGATGAATGAATTAATTTTTTTTTCTTAACATGACTCCAACATATTAGCAAATATAAATCAGCTTATTTGTGAAAAAAATACACAATATTGATACTAGCCTATATGTAAATTAGTCGCGTAGGTCATCCATAGATAGTTAATAAGGATTCACTGTGCCACATGTATGTTTAAAATGAAAACATGATTTTTTGAATAGCTATGTAAATAGTTATGTAAACTTGTTTAAATAAATCCATACATTTATATAGTTAATAAATGACAATAAATTGTTGTACCAGCAATATCTCCAAGTTTTGGTTTTCACTATAGAAATCTCAAATGTCATGATGATCTGCCAATGCAAGAGAGTACCGGCACCTTTTTTTTCCCACTTCAAGCACTGGTTCAGACTCATGGTTGAATGGAGGGACCGTAAAGAAACTTGGCAACATGCACAGCCGTGTAGATGGCGATGACCCCGATGATGAAGCAAGCTCTGTATTATCCGTGTCAACCGAGGAGACTGATGAGGAATCAGTAAGGCTCTGGACTGCTAGAGGTTGATGCATCATTGAATAATTCAATTTACACTTTACAGATAGAGTAGGTCTAGACCACACTCTATAATTTACAAAAAACCCAACAATGAATGATGGGTCTCATAGGATGGCTCATTGTGGAGACCTGAACACGCACATAAAAAAGGTTAAATATTAGGGATGAGCGAGTACAGCATTATCTGTATCTGTATTCGGACTGGGCGGGGCCTAACCAGGAAGTGGGCGGGGTTTAACCTGGAAGTGGGTCAGTTTGTCTTGAAATGGGCGGGGCTTTAACCAGTATGCTATTTTAAGCACGCACTTGAAATGGGTTCAGAAATTGTTATATTTATTGCTGATTAGAAAACTATTTACATGACAGCATCAGCATTGAGCTTTAGATCAATGGTTTTGATCACAATAACAAACTATATACAGAACAAGTTTTGCAACAATGAATACAACACATGCGGTTGCAATTATAAAGTAAAATGTAATGAACAAGAGTTTTCATACTCAACATAACTTTCTTTTTTTAACTTTAATTTTTTTATGATCAGTGTGATTTTTTTTATTTCCACACCAGGTATGTTTGTGTGTGTGTGTGTGTGTGTGTGTGTGTGTGTGTGAGTAAGAGAGAGACAGAGAGAGAGAGAGAAAGAGAGAGAGGGGGGCGGGGGGGACTGTGTTCTACGGATCAAATAGTCCGGCGCTGTTAGAGCCAGCTGACGGTTTAAAAAAGAAAACCAATCTCCGACAGGCAGAGACACAACGCGAGTCACATTCTACCAAGCACCTCGTACCCCACGTTTACCAGAACTCTACTGGTTAATAAGTAAGTACTACAAACCGAAGTAAAAAACAACCTGAAGCTGAAGAGACCCTAAACGTTAACGGAAAAGACCCGCGAACCTGAGTGACTGAGGGAGAGACAGAGAGAGGAGAGCTGTTCTCCTCTGTGTTCTGTGAGTGAGTGAGCAGAGCGTGTGGAGGGGAGGGGCGCTGTGACTACTAGCCTATCACAGAACGCAGACACAGTCAGCTACCCAATGAGGATTTTTATTCAATCCGAGCACAGATATTGACTCGTATTACTCGTATAATACTCGTACTCGGCAAAAGTGCTTTATCCGTACCGGATACTCGTTTCAGCCGAGTATCCGGCTCAACTCTAATAAATATGCAACAATAAAAAGTCACTTTTATGACAAACTGTGCCTTGCAATGTTAATCTATTTGACAGGTACAATACACCGGTCCTTAGCAGTACCAGAGTAGGCTATAAGCAAATTTTCCTATGTCCCTCCCTCAGCAAGGGAGAGAGACTAACATCTTTGTCGAAAGGAAAACCTAACACTGTAGTATACAAACACCAACACAATATTTTACAACTGTAAAACAACACAATTTCACAGCATTAAAACACCAACAATACCAAGAATAAAAAAATTATTAGGACTTTGAGTAAATATCGGCCCTTCATTGTCCTCAGGGTTGGACTATTATGAATCGTGAAAAGTTTCGAGCCAATTGGACAATGTACACTCGAGTTACACCCACTTCCTGTTTCGACGGCGAAACGCACAAAATGGCCGCCCCGCCACGGCCATGCCCTATGACCAAAAGTTTTTCTTTTAACAACTATTCATCTTTAACGTGTTAAGATGGCACAGACCAAATTTGAAGTTGATCGGATGAAATCTCTAGGAGGAGTTTGTTAAAGTACGACATGTGGAAATGGCCAAAATCGCACTAATTTCGAACTTTCAATTCAAAATGGCGGACTTCCTGTTGGGTTTAGGGTATGACTCCAATGACGTTTCCTGTACGTCTTGACATGCTACATATGTGTACCAAATTTCGTGAGTCTACGTTAAACGTACTGCAGGGGCTCAATGTTTTTAACTTTGTAGGGGGCGCTAGCGAGCCATTTTTGTGCGCCTATTCCCGAAACCCTTAAAATACGTAATCTTTCACCAGACTTGACGCGACCGCCAAATTTGGTGAGTTTTTGAATATGTTAAGCCCCTCAAAAAGGCAATTCATTGCGCGAAAGAAAGAAAGAAAGAAAGAAAGAAAGAAAGAAAGAAAGAAAGAATAATAATAATAGGCTAATAATAATAATTCCTTCAGTTCCAATAGGGCCTTTGCCGCTGTCGGCGCTCGGGCCCTAATAAAGACTCACACCCAATAGAATGAAAGTGATTTCAGTTTGCAAAAATAATTTAACACTGCTTTTCAGCTAAATCACTAATCCTCTAATGTTGATGTGTGTACATATGGCACCAGATAAACAAAAAATGTGATAAAAAAAATATTAACTTACCTTACTTATTATGTATTTCATGAGGTACATTCACGTCTCAGAGCATGGGGACAGAACATTTTCTAAATGACATTTTCTAAATAAAAGGTGAAATAAAATAATTGAAATAAATACATTTCGGATGAATTTTTGGTTACAAAAAGATAAACACTTAAAATGTTAAAAACATAAGCAATATTTATGTTTCAAATTTGCATTTCAGTATCTGTAGTTACACATAACAGACGTTACTCAACTTTATGCAGAGGAGCGTATATTTAATCAGAATCAGCTTTATTGGCCAGGTTTGCGTAAACAAACAAGGAATTTGACTCCGGTAATCTTTGCTCTCAAAGTACAACACTCACTTAACAGAAAGTTAAGAAATGACGGTAAGCAATATAAAAAATACTGTTAAGTGTACAGTATAACAATACAATAGAATTTGCTATTTTACAAAAAACATACAAAAGAGAAGGAAGGAATAGTGCAATATCAGTCAGTATAGTCTGATATTTTAGGAAAACAATTATATTAATGGAGAATAGTAATGAGGGATATATGAAAACTGAGACTGAGCAGGCCTTCACTGGATAAAACTGGAACAGGAGGGCGACAGGTGGTAGCAGGTCCAGAGAGCCTCTCAGCTGAGTATAGGTGTGGACGTGGCGGTGACTGAGTGGCGAAAGGCAGGCAGCACAGCAGGGCACAACTGGGTTGCAGCAAAAAGCAAACTGGGCCTGTACACAGGGAAAAAGAGTCAACAGGAGCACTAGGAATTCACATAACAAATGCTGACACGACCTGAGACACAGAGCCAAGTTACCGCGTGAGCGATAGTAACAATCTGGTGCTGGAGAGGTGAACAGCCTGGGTTGAAATACTGCAGAGGTGAATCATGGAAAGAGTATCAGCTGCACCGACAGCTGAGCAGGAATGCATGGCCATGCCTCTAGACCCGGTCCTCTCGACACACCCAGGCGGAGACAGACAGACAGCACAGACACAGGAAAAGGGAGAGAACACACGTAGGAAGGGGGGAAAACAGCTGACCATAACACAGCGGGAGAATTCCCGGTATGCCGATCTGTTTTTTTGGTTGTGAGGGCTGGTGTTCAGGTATGGCACTGGGTTGAAATCATAGTTGAATATCATGGATGCTGTCCCTAGGCTGCCTGCACTCGCAGCCCAATCTTTGTATTTAATTTGTCATGCAGCCCACTCGCAGAGTGCAGTCTGATTAAAGCCCCAGTGTGTAACATTTTTAGTTGTTCAATATAAAAATCTGTATTGCCCTTCACAAACTTGTCCTTTTTTATGAATATTGACCACCACCATCAATTCCAAGTATTCCTATTGGCTTAAAATTTTACATTTGCGCTTGTATGAACTGGGGTAGACGCTGCATATTCATGCCACATCTTGAAATACGTTAGCCGGTAAGGGACACACAGGACATACTGCTCCGCCTTTCACGTTTTCACTGTCACATGATAAACTCACAGGTGCTGCCAATATAATGCTGCTATTACAGTGTTGCCAACTTAGTGACTTTGTCGCTAGATTTAGCAACTTTTCAGACCCCCTTTGCGACTTTTTTTCAAAAAAGCGACTAGCGACAAATACATTAACCAGGTATTAATCAGTGACCGCGAGGTATTTCTCTCCTGTGGCTGCCAAAACAGTCTTCTGTTCAATGACTGAGTGAGGAGCAGAGGAGCAGCCCCTCCGTGCTCTTGTCTCCCCCTCTGTGCAGAAGCGCTGATCAGGCCGTTAGAAGGGGAGGGAGGACAGAGTGCGGGGGGCCGGACCGGTGTAGGTAGGAGAGAGAGACGCAACGGGAGAAAGATGCCGCTGAGCTGGCCTGGCTCTAGGCAGGAGCGGGCAGCGGCGGACGGAGCAGGCGATCAGACCGGCCGGAGTGGGCAGCTGGAGCCAGCAGCGGCGAACAGACTGGCCGGAGCGGCCTCTAAACACTACCGGCCCACCGGGAAAAGTCCAGACTCTCTCTCGATTGCCACTCTGCCTCATGCACGTAGCCTACCGTAAAACTTCAAATAATAGCCGAGTCCCAAATAGACGCCTGTCTCTTTTAAACGCCTGGTGTGACAACAGATTTGGGTAAATAAAGGCCGGTCTCAAATAGAGGCCGGGTCTGTTTTTTTTTTTCCTTCGTGTCGGGTTGTATTTGATCTTTTAAAACCCGTCAGATCGTTTGTTCTATGTTTTGATTTGATTTCACATCACAGACGCAACCGTTCATAAACGACTCATCACTATGGCAACATAACAAACAGGTTAACGAACTTTCTTTTAGTGTTCAGCTTTTCTTACCGTAATTCTCTCAACACCACCATGGAGACAAAAAGAAAAAAGTATGATTTGAAATTTAAGCTGACGGTTGTCAAATTTGCCGAACTGAATTCGGGAAAAGCAGCGGCGAGACATTTCTCGATCGATCCTAAGAGAGTGCGAGAATGGCGTAAAAATAAAGAAGAACTGCGACGTCTGTCCGAGGAAGATGACCAAAGGGCCAGACTGCGAGGTGGAGGGAGGAAGAAGGTCAGTGAAGAGCTGGAGGTGAGCGTGTGTGAGTGGATCCACAGCATGCGGGCAAAACATCTCAGAGTCTCACGTAAAATGATCAGGGCCAAGGCAAAAGAAGTGTATGCAACAGTGAGTGACGGCAGGGATGAGGAGAGATTTACTGCGAGCGCGGGCTGGCTGGACAAATTCCTGAAGCGCAACGACTTTTCAGTCAGAAGACGCACAACTGTAGCCCAGAAAGACGCCAAGCACTTCACTGAGAAACTGGTGAATTTTGTAACATATACAACGCGGATTATTAAGTCAAAGAAAATACAGCCGAAAAACATTATAGCCATGGACGAAACAGCGGTGTGGTTTGATATGGTGGGCTCTACAACGGTGGATGCAAGAGGTAATATGAGGGCCCCAGCTCGCCGCTTGTTGGTGTCCTGGGTACTTCAAGCGTGGGAAAAGCTAGATACGGAGCGGCTGAAAAAATCCTTTAAGGTATGCTTGTGTGTGTGTGTGTGTGTGTGTGTGTGTGTGTGTGAGGGAGAAAGAGGAGATTATATATTTCATTAACTTTGGGATGTTATCCTTAGGTATGTGGCCTGACAGTAGCTTCTGATGGAAGCGAGGATCACCTTATCCATTGTTTCAAAGAGGGAGAACCGTGCGCATCTGGGCGGGAGCTGTTGGTGCAAGCAAGGCAGGCAGAGTTAGCGGAGGCTGGAGAGGGAGAAGTGGAGGAGAGCGACGTGGAGGAGGAATTTGCCAATGAACTTGTCATTGAGGATCGCGGGGATGATGATAGTGATGAATAGAGTACTAATTTTCTATCACATGATTGCAGTTGTTTTACAGGGTAGCGTTCTTTCTTGTTGATGTCTTTCGGGCAACAAGTTCATGATGGATTTTAGCAGTAGATATAGTTCTGCCCAATGCTGTCACATCGTTTCTTTTTTTTTATGCTGCCAATAATCTAAGACATTTCTTACATTAGGCTAAATGATTTGTTAAACATGTGTTTAGCGGTAACATAGTTCTGCCCATTGCTGTCACATCGTTTCTTTTTTTTATGCTGCCAATAATCTAAGACATTTCTTACATTAAATGATTTGTTAAACATTTGTTTAGCGGTAACATATAGTTCTGCCCATTGCTGTCACATCGTTTCTTTTTTTTTATGCTGCCAATAATCTAAGACATTTCTTACATTAGGCTAAATGATTTGTTAAACATGTGTTTAGCGGTAACATAGTTCTGCCCATTGCTGTCACATCGTTTCTTTTTTTTATGCTGCCAATAATCTAAGACAATTCTTACATTAAATGATTTGTTAAACACATTCGAATTAATTATAAATATTAATTAAATACGATTATTACATGGCTTGGTTGAATTCTAATGTAGAATGCGGTCTGTAATTTCTTCATAACAGACCGTTGCTAAGCATAACACACCGTTGCCATGCAAAAGCAGAGCGTTGCTATGGACGCAGTTCTGTTCACTCTGGAGGACAGCTATCAATCAATCTGTTGAAAGAAGTCGGATAATTTATCAGCTGTGGCAAAAAGTGGAGAAACTCCGTCGAGCAACTTCTGTCCTCCAAGTCAAGCAATGACAGCAGATCTGGTGAGCGCCATCACTACATCTTTATATACGGTCTATGATCTCTACATCTATATATACGGTCTATGATCGCTACGCAGGGACAACAACGCTAATTAGTTAGCTTACATTGCACGTTTAGGTGTGTTAACATGCAACGGCTGTGCAAAAAGGAAACGAGATGAATGAGGACATGAAGCCATTTACCTCGTCTCACTTCACTGTCAACAGAAATGTTCAGTTTAATATAAATACGAGCAGCTGATAGCCCGCTAGCTCACTACAACGCGTCAGCTAATGTCACGTCAATTCCTGCAGTGATTAAAACAGCAGCTGGGTCATTTGTCCACCACGGCAGCACCCCCTAACATATACGGCTACTACCACAGCCCGTAAGGTGGTGTTGAGTAATAGATGAAGAGTTGCATTAGCTTAACAGATACAGAGTTTACGTTGTTATGGACGCATGGTCCTGGTCACCCTGTCGGGGTTGTATTCGCTATAACAACCGCCTCGCTCTACATTATCCCTTACATAATACGAATTAAAAAAAAATAATATACCGTTAATGTGGTAACCTCCTATTGTCAATTAAAGGCCTGTCTCTTATAGACGCCTGTCTCAAATACAAGCCGGTCCATTTCGGCGATTTGGGTAAATAGAAGCCCGGGCTATTATTTGAAGTTTTACGGTATTCAAAATCCAAGATTCAGCAACAGGAGTCTTCTTCTTCGCCCAGAAAAAGAAAAAAGGCATTGAAAAAAGCAAAGGACAGGTTTTTGGAAGCGCGAAGGCTACTGTAGCTGTAATACGTCATTTGAAGTGCATGGTTCGAGAGAGGTGACTGCAATATACGATCTCAACTAGATGGGGGAAATTCCTACACAATGTAGCTCTCAGGTCAGATGGTCAGCTGCTCCTGAGTGTGCCTAAAATTAAGGGGTAGCTCAGAGGCGACCGTGCCTTTGCTGTGTCGGCTCCTAAATTATGGAATGATCTGGCTCTGCACATTAAACAGGCCTCTTCTTTGTCTGATTTTAAATCCCGTCTTAAAACCCATCTCTTCTCGGTGGCCTTTGACACCTAGTAAGATGTTGATTTTATTTCCTTCATTTAATTACTTATTTGGATTGCTTTTATGTGAATATATATATATATATATATATATATATATATATATATTTTATTTTTTTATTTTTTATTTTACTATTTTTTATTCGTCATAATGTTTTATGTCTTTTATGTATGATATTTTTATTTATTCTTTTGTACAGCACTTTGTAGCACCTTGTTGTTTTAAAGCACTTAACAAAGTTTGATTGGATTGGACACACACACACACACACACACACAATCACTCCAACTTCTCCAACTTCAAGGCTGGGCTGCTTCACTAAGACCACAACCAACCACAAGGCCTACATAACCATGCAGTATGCCGAAGTTGGAAAGGACACACGCACAGTCGTGCACACTCATCTTATGCACAACAATCAGTTCTATCATCACAATTCAGTCACTGCAAAGATAGAAAAAATAGGCTCTTAACTTAAGTTAGAATAGACCAAAGATGCCTTGGCTTGGCTTCTTGTGGTTGCCATCCTGGTTTCCAGGAAGAAGAGAGGCAATGTTCTGCTTTAATCCAGCTTCTGACGAATGGAACTGGGTCAAATCTGTAGTTTCCAGTCTCGAAAATAAATGTTTTAAATTCTGAATACTGGACATGGTGAGCTTAAAAACATTTTAGTGACAATTAGTGACAATAAAATATTTTATTTTCTTATTTCTTTTGAAATTAGAAAATAGAGACAGCCTTCAAATTTTGCATTTGAGGCTTTCAGAGAGTCTTATGGGGGCACACTGGCCCTACAACAGTCTGGTAAGTTTAAAAAAATTACATAACTTTACTATAATGCAGCCTTATGCGATATTACGATATCCAAAATCTAAGACGATATCTAGCCTCATATCACGATATAATATCGATATATTGCCCAGCTCTAAACTGTGTATTTTTCAGAGTGTATCTTTCTCTTGTTTGTTTCTGGCCAGCTTCTCCATAAAGTCCAGGGGCCTCATGTATAAACGTTGCGTACGCACAAAAAGCTTGCGTACGCTGGTTGTCACGGACATTTCCTGATGTATAAAGAAAAACTTGACGTGAGAATGTGCGGGCCGTCACGCAAACTGTTGAGCAGTCGTGAGAATGTGCGGACCGTCCGCAAAGTCTTGTCTGGCTCTGTAACGTGGCGAATTCTAAGTTAAAAGTGCTGAAAATCACCAAACATTACAAAATAAAGTTTCCACTTCACTTACTGGCATATGTCTGTGATGTTGTCTATGAAAAAACATATTTATACCCGCTGATACTCCATAAACGTTTGATCATTTATATGGATAATGTTTCACATCTTTCACACTATTAACTGTTTAATCTGCAGGCTACTTAACCTGTTAAACATGAGGACGGGAAATATATTCAGTCATCCTCTGTATTTAGATGAAATACATACTCACTGTGCAACAAAAATATCGGCATTGAAAAATGTAATAGCCTATATTACATCTGTCCGTGGCGATCTTTTTGTTAGTGTCTGTAAGTCAGTAGTTACTGAGGCTCAGACATCCATGGCGCACGGGAGGCGGGACGCACGGCTCCATCTCCCCAGGAACAAACGCTGTTTTCGGGTGGGCAAACTCATGTGATGCGTATTTGATCCCGTGGATGATTTGTAGGCTATTAAGTGAACAAGGTGTACCCGGTGCACCAAACATTGGCCCGTCACGACTGTCTTAATTCTGCACATATTTCTGTTACTGTAATCCTATTTACTATTTCATTTATTTCATCCATGCGTGGCGCAGCGGATCCATGCGCACTGTCACCTGCCGTGGAGACGTTGGCCTCGCTAACCTCTCCTCTGAGTCGGATCTCTCTCGCGCTCTAGCCTACTATCACTTAAAATAAATGGCATTACATCAGTGAGTTCAAACTGCTTATTGTGCGTCATTTGGACTGACACTGAGATGCCTGTTGTTCTGTAACTGGTGTGGTGCTGCCTCTATTCTCTTGATTTCCACTTCGACATTAGACATTGTTTTTTTAATTTCTGCCATTCACTGCCTGGTCAACATTTGCCACTCTGGGCATTTTCTTTTATTGCTTATCCGAGATGACAAACCTCCAGAGAGAAAAACATTTCTCGCCTCCACTTCCGCGATCAGCACCTAAACCTCGGTGAAGTTTTTTTCCGTCTGCAGCGGGATAACCCGTTGTGATTGGACGAAGAATGACGTCGGGGGCGCATTTATAGTAATTTCCATATTCATTTATGGGAGGAGGCAAGGCGGGGTCAGTGGCTCATTCATGTGCGCTCAATTTCACGTTGATTGTGATGTATAAAGGAAAGGTGCGCAGGACCTGGCGTACGCCCGGTTTTATACATCTGAATATTTCTGTGCGTAGGTACTTTTCTAGTTTTGGTCGTACGCCATCTTCTGGTATGAAAGCTGCGCAGTCTTTTATACATGAGGCCCCTGGCATGGAAGGTTGAAGTTGGTCTTCACTGTGAGCAGGGCCTTCATGGTACAGACTGTGAAGCGATTTCTCTCTGCAGTCCACACATCGTTCATTAGAGAGAAAACCCTCTCAACCGCAGCATTGCTCCCTGGTAAACAGATTACCACAGCTGCCAATTTAGCTAGGTTGGTGTGTGGAATTTCAGTGAGTTCGAAATGGCTTATTACTGTTGCCCATCTCTGAGTGAGAGGTGTCTCATCTCTCTTCCATTCCTCCAGTATCCCCCCCTGAAGGAACTCCTGGAGACCAGACACCTCATCAAAAAGAAGATCTTCATCAATTGCCACATTGGGAGATTTCTTTTGGATGGTGGCTACTGCCTTTTTGATTTCCAATCTCTGAGGCTGCTTTTTCAGAAGTAGACAGTTCAGATCTTGGAGGTCGTCCACATGCTTTCCCCATGCATCCAAGTACTTTGCCGCAGTGTCAAAGAAACACTGTGAATTCCCCAGAAAGGCCTCTTTTGTGATAGCACCATTTTCTTCAAGGTTTCTCAGAAGACCTCTGACCATCACTGGCAGGAAGTTGTCATCACGCCTTGCAGTGAGTTTGGTTTGGAAATTTCTGAGAATGGCAGCAGACTCAACTGCACAGCGGTCCTGGCCTTCAAGCATTTTTATGGCATCATGGAAAATAACCAGGTTACCATGGACAAAGGCCAGCCCCAGCTCGGTCAAGGGATCTTCAAACAGCCTGCGGACAACAACAGGACTTTTCTCTTCGGAGAGGAAGAATTACTTAAGGCGGACATACATTTGTAGGACTCTCTCCAAGGCTGGGAGAATTGACAGCCAGTGGACACTGCTGTGTCCCAAAATGTTGTGGTACTCTTGACCCACAAAATTGCAAAAGGTCTTCAGTCTCTCCACACGGACTGTAAAAATGTGGAAATGGTGAGGAGATATTCTACGTTTAGAGGAACCATGTCCATGCAGTTCCTGCTGTGTTTACCTCTTGCTGAAGGGAATCTTTGACCTTGGTGTGGACATTCACCCTTGGCTCTCAACGAAGGCGGTTGCATTTTCTCTCCCTCTCCACTCCCACACCTCCCCTGCTTTGTTCCTCTTGTCTTGTCTTTGTCTAACTCTTTGAGAGACTCTCTCAGCACTGCTCTCCAAACTCAAAAATCATGAATTTGATCAACTGGTCTCTCAACGCAATTGACACCATTTTCTCGACAATAAGCTTGGGTTCGGGGGAACCTGCTCGCCCTACCGGAACGTTTGCTGCTGGCTACACGATGGACTCGTGGGAGAAGTGGCGGGTCCTGTGTCTAGCGGCTCTTTCCGTGGAGAACGTTGAGGATATCTACCTATTCGGAACCATGATAACAGGCCTTTTGCTGACCGGAATAGGCATTGCCCTGGTTTATTGAAAAAAATTGACAAGACTATGACAGCTGCTCAAAGCCCCAAAAAGCTGCCTGGAATGATTGAAGCGGTGGGCAGAGCGGTCAGCATTCAAGCTGGGACTATTAACCGCATTATGGATAACAACAAGGAGATGAGCCGTAATTTGGATACGATCTTGGATAAGATCTCCGCTTTACAAAGAAAGATTGACCAGAATGAACTAAGAGAGTAGCTGTGAAAAAGGAATACAGCTACTCGCGCCGAGACAAAATAACACCAATCTTATCAACTTTCGGCCCCCTTATCCGGCACAAGGCCGCTGCTGGAACATCAACTCCCCTGGAAGAGCACTGCAGAGAGACGCTCTTGTGTTCCTCCCCCAACTTCCCTCAGACACCTGCTGATTGTTGACTCTGCTTGGGACCTATTCAAGGTTGTCTCCATGGCAATCTGCTGTGTTAACGCTATGACATCCTGCGGACTGAGACGCAATGATTGGGATGCCAGGCAAAGCGATTCTCTCCGGTTGATGGTTCTTTTTGTGAAGCACTTTGGAAAACCTTGTGTTTGTTAAAATGTGCTATATAAATAAAGTTTGATTGGATTGGACCCTTCATTCCCTGTTAATTCCTCCAAAGTTTGTGTTTGTGTTATCAGTTCTGACAAGAACGTCTCCTCAGCTGTGAACCACTCCTCACGTGCGCCAGGCAAATCCCCCGTCATAACAGCAATCCGCCATGGAAGAAGCGCGCCTGCTCTTAAAGGGAATGTGAGATGACTCTCTGATTGGTTTATTGCACGTTACGCCCAAACCACACCTAGCTACTTCAAACCAACCCATTTTAGATTTGCGTCGGACGCAAGACTCATTTATCCGGCCGGTATAATAGCAACAGCGCCTGAGATCCGCACACAAAGCTACTTGCGTTTCGCGCTTGATACTTGCGTTTCAGATCGTTAAAATAGGGCCCAAAGTGTGTGCAGTAGCAAGTTCAGACCAAAGATTTGCGACGAGACGAGATAAATCCTGCAGCTACTTGCAACGCACAGTTCTGAAAGGTGCCAGTGTACACCAATGAGATAAGACAGGACGGTCAAAATGGGATGGTGTATCATCTTCATAGCCATCAATTCTTTGTACTTCTGTCTAACTTTCAACTTTCTCGCTCACTGTAAAAAAGAGTATATATATATATATATTATTTTTTGTATCATTATTTGGGGGGGGCTTAGGAACATTTTGGGGTAGCTTCAGCACCCCTAAAATAGGCCTAACGGTAGGCTGGCATTCTAATGCAGCTGGCACAAGTTTGTGATGAATAGTTTAAGTCCGCATTCTATTAAGTGGTTTCATTAATTTTTTCATCAAAACTGCAGTCATTCACAAGTACCCTACCTCTAAGTAGCTAGCTCAAGTGAAACTGTCATTATTGTACAACTGTGTGCCGTAGTAGTTGTTAGTTGTCACTGTTAATAATGACTGGTAATAATGTTAGCAATAGCTATTGCAAATTGTACAGTAGATCACAGCCTACACATATAGGTTAAACATTAAATAATATAAAACAAATGATAAAAAATAACATTTAGGCTACAAGAACACCTTTGGTTTATTTATCCTATGATATATTGTATTACTCACAAATTGAAAGAAGCCCACTGTAGCTGTATCGCAAAGGGAAAGGATTCTTCTTACCGTGCTGCCAGAAATATGGGCATATTCTAGAACAGCTCTGAGCAGCACGTGCTGTGGCTGTCTTGAGCCTGCGTGTGTAGGCAGAGTGTGGCTCTGGGGGTGCGTGACTATACGTTTGGTCAATGTTTTCTTTCTTTCATTTGCGGCCAGAGGAATGAACGGGGGTTTGTGCCAAACACTGTACCCACTATCCAGCTCTCTTAATACATCTATATCTGTCAGTCACAGTGAAAACCGGGGACTGTCCCCAGAAACCGGGGACGTCTGGTCACCCTAGCCTAGAGAAAGCAATTGCACTGAGAAACGTCTCACAAGGGCCAATGACTATTATCACTCACCAAGTTAAATTAGATAAATTCAAGTTTAAATATATGTATTACTTACACATGGATGGAGGATGAGAAACAATGCAGCTGTAGTCATTCCGTGTCTGCTAACACTGTGTGTCCTGTCCAACGTCATGTCCCAGCTTCCCATTCTGCTAGCGTCGCAGGAAGCAGGGCATCGAGTTGCCCACTCATTCTCATGTAGTTGAATCAATTGAATCCAACCAACATTGTGCAAATGAGTAGCACCGCCTCGCCGCCTCTCAAAATCTGACGAACATCTTGTAAACTGACCTTTGTCGATCTGAAATGAAGACAGATTCAGCAACTGCATGGCCTATTTCTCGCTTAAAATGGTTTCAGAAACACGTTTCGGTGAACTATTTTCATAAATTACGAGATTGTATAAGGTTCTTTTGAAATTCGGGAGTAGCACGACCCACGTGACGCGTTCGTCCAATCAGCTGCCGGTCAAGGGCCTGGAGCATGCGCAATAGCTGACAGTTCACGCCGTCGTTGTTCACTTCTCATTGCATTGATCTGTATGTTAATAATTCATCAGAATTTTCTTATCACATTTTGCAGACAAGAATTAATCATTTAATGAAGATAAACACCATTCATTCATGTAATTTAAGCAAACTCCTGATTTGCTAATCAAACACATGTCCAAGTTGATTTTTTGAGTGTATTTAGTTTTTTCTCCGGGTAGTGACTAATCTGTTTCACACTCCAGTACTGTAGGTGGCAGCAATGCACCTTTAAGTTGGATGCCAACTGGCCGTGGCCGCCAAGTAAGGAGAAGAAGAAGTGGAAGAGGAGGAAGAAACCAACAGCAAGGACGTTAGATAGAAGCATAGAAACAAACAAACAATATGCATAAGGCCCGTTTCACATAGGACGCGCAAGAGGCAGCGCTGCGCTATGAAACCCATTATTGTGTATGGCTTGCGCGCACAACAGCTGATCTGCCGCTGCGCTGAGCAAAGCGCAGCGCAAGCGGCATTTTGCGGTTAAAGGTTTAAGGTTAAACATGTTGTTTTAGTTTTTTTCAGACACGTGAAGCACGTCACAGCGCACCGCGGCTGCTCTTGCGCGTGCCGCGGTCAAAGTTCAACATGGTTCAACTTTGACCGCGGCAAGCGCAAGAGCAGCCGCTGTGCGCTGTGACATATGTCACAAGCACCCTATGCTTTCAAAAACCAAAAACAACACAGAATGCACGTGGATCCACAAACGGAACAGCAAGTAGCCTATTTATACCAATGACATAATCAAGCTGACAAGTCCATATATTTGCCATTGTTTATTCCAAGATAGTGAAACTGCTTTGTGTTGTTGTCCATATTTAACAGTTCACTGTAAGTATAGTCTAATGAACAATGCACGTGAGCACTATTCCATATATGTTAAGTATAAGCATTACTGATCTGAGAAATGCGCCAAAGCAATGGAGAAGAACTGTAGCCTACTGTTGTGAGCTGCAAAAACCAAATACCAAGTTGATTAGCCTATATATGGCTCCATACAGGTACTTGTAAGATATATTTGTATTTGTATGTTTACATTATGTAAAATATGTTTGGACTGATTGACACGTCATGTTCGTTTTCATTGAAGTAGGTAATATGCCTTCACACAGAATAATTACCCATTAACAAGCGTACGTAAACTCCAGTTTTGGAGGAATTAATTGTACTACATATGTAGGCTATTAAACAAAATGTTTTCCAGAGTATGAATGGATGATGATGAATGTATGAATTTAGGCTCATATCTTAGATTTATTAATGTTTTCTTTCTTTCATTTGCGGCCAGAGGAATGAACGGGGGTTTGTGCCAAACACTGTACCCACTATCCAGCTCTCTTAATACATCTATATCTGTCAGTCACAGTGAAAACCGGGGACTGTCCCCAGAAACCGGGGACGTCTGGTCACCCTAGCCTAGAGAAAGCAATTGCACTGAGAAACGTCTCACAAGGGCCAATGACTATTATCACTCACCAAGTTAAATTAGATAAATTCAAGTTTAAATATATGTATTACTTACACATGGATGGAGGATGAGAAACAATGCAGCTGTAGTCATTCCGTGTCTGCTAACACTGTGTGTCCTGTCCAACGTCATGTCCCAGCTTCCCATTCTGCTAGCGTCGCAGGAAGCAGGGCATCGAGTTGCCCACTCATTCTCATGTAGTTGAATCAATTGAATCCAACCAACATTGTGCAAATGAGTAGCACCGCCTCGCCGCCTCTCAAAATCTGACGAACATCTTGTAAACTGACCTTTGTCGATCTGAAATGAAGACAGATTCAGCAACTGCATGGCCTATTTCTCGCTTAAAATGGTTTCAGAAACACGTTTCGGTGAACTATTTTCATAAATTACGAGATTGTATAAGGTTCTTTTGAAATTCGGGAGTAGCACGACCCACGTGACGCGTTCGTCCAATCAGCTGCCGGTCAAGGGCCTGGAGCATGCGCAATAGCTGACAGTTCACGCCGTCGTTGTTCACTTCTCATTGCATTGATCTGTATGTTAATAATTCATCAGAATTTTCTTATCACATTTTGCAGACAAGAATTAATCATTTAATGAAGATAAACACCATTCATTCATGTAATTTAAGCAAACTCCTGATTTGCTAATCAAACACATGTCCAAGTTGATTTTTTGAGTGTATTTAGTTTTTTCTCCGGGTAGTGACTAATCTGTTTCACACTCCAGTACTGTAGGTGGCAGCAATGCACCTTTAAGTTGGATGCCAACTGGCCGTGGCCGCCAAGTAAGGAGAAGAAGAAGTGGAAGAGGAGGAAGAAACCAACAGCAAGGACGTTAGATAGAAGCATAGAAACAAACAAACAATATGCATAAGGCCCGTTTCACATAGGACGCGCAAGAGGCAGCGCTGCGCTATGAAACCCATTATTGTGTATGGCTTGCGCGCACAACAGCTGATCTGCCGCTGCGCTGAGCAAAGCGCAGCGCAAGCGGCATTTTGCGGTTAAAGGTTTAAGGTTAAACATGTTGTTTTAGTTTTTTTCAGACACGTGAAGCACGTCACAGCGCACCGCGGCTGCTCTTGCGCGTGCCGCGGTCAAAGTTCAACATGGTTCAACTTTGACCGCGGCAAGCGCAAGAGCAGCCGCTGTGCGCTGTGACATATGTCACAAGCACCCTATGCTTTCAAAAACCAAAAACAACACAGAATGCACGTGGATCCACAAACGGAACAGCAAGTAGCCTATTTATACCAATGACATAATCAAGCTGACAAGTCCATATATTTGCCATTGTTTATTCCAAGATAGTGAAACTGCTTTGTGTTGTTGTCCATATTTAACAGTTCACTGTAAGTATAGTCTAATGAACAATGCACGTGAGCACTATTCCATATATGTTAAGTATAAGCATTACTGATCTGAGAAATGCGCCAAAGCAATGGAGAAGAACTGTAGCCTACTGTTGTGAGCTGCAAAAACCAAATACCAAGTTGATTAGCCTATATATGGCTCCATACAGGTACTTGTAAGATATATTTGTATTTGTATGTTTACATTATGTAAAATATGTTTGGACTGATTGACACGTCATGTTCGTTTTCATTGAAGTAGGTAATATGCCTTCACACAGAATAATTACCCATTAACAAGCGTACGTAAACTCCAGTTTTGGAGGAATTAATTGTACTACATATGTAGGCTATTAAACAAAATGTTTTCCAGAGTATGAATGGATGATGATGAATGTATGAATTTAGGCTCATATCTTAGATTTATTATACCCGACTGCAATGACTGCAGACCTCTTATGTATGTAAAATGCAATGACACGTAGTGTTAAAATGCACCATCTTATTTAGAAATTAAAATAATCCACACGTCTTCATCTTCATTTTCTTCATTTATTTATTTTTAAACAGGGACAATGTACAATATACATTAACCTTAGACAGGAGAGATGCATTTTACCAGGTTTCCACCTGTAGTCCCTGGGCAGGCTGATGTCAACAAATACATTTACTAACACTTTTACCCCCAAACCAACATTAACATGATGGGAGAGCTGGGACAGTTGAAACGCGGGACAGATGAAACATTCCAGTTTTCTCCGAGTGCAGTGATGACAGACAGACTTCCTCAGGTCAACACATAGAGCATGTTAACCTCCTTCTATCGGCCAAATATCTTCCTGTTGTTTCCTTTTATCACGGAGTTACAGGCGATAAACCAGTTTTGATGGTCGAAAGTAAACTTCATTAGCGGTTACATTGTTTCGATTATTAATGAGTGTTTTTCATTTAAAGGTTTGACTACATGCGGGTTATGTGGGTTATGGGCACTGCACTCCAAATAATTATTTGGAGTGAGTGCAGTGTCCATAACCCACGTAAAAACGACATTTTCCACAATAGACATACATAATAAACATTATATAAATGGGAACACCTACTGTTCTAGCTATGAAAAAATGGCAGAATCATCCACAGTGCATGATATTTCAATAACCGCTTCATACACGCTTCATGATGACGGCGATGAGTTGTTAACAGACATTCACGAAGACGTAAAGCCCAGCAACAATCTATGAAACATGACGCACGCCCCACTGTTGCTGTAATAATTCCTGAACGGTTTTGTTCAAAGCTGAAGATGCAGCTGTATTTGACAGGTGACAGGTGGAGGTTGCTAGTGACTAAATATTAGCATTCAGTGCGATACCATCACTTTGTAAATTACGTTAAAAAGTGTTTCAACTGTCCCGGCTCTCCCCTACCCTTCATTCATTTACAGATATGCTCCCACATACACATCAGTTACTATACATTATGTGTTTGTTTTAAAAGAAGACATTTATTTATTTTTTTCTATTTAGAGGAGTGTAAGAAAAGGTGGAAGAACCTAAGGGACGGGTAGGCTACATAAAGGAGAGGAGGCAACAGAGAGACAAAAAAGTGGTGCAGGGGCAGACCAACAAAGTACTTGGAAGTACTTTTCCATACTGTCTTTTCTGGAGCCACACGTCAGGGAGAGACAGATTGTAGAACTGGACTATCGGAATGTTGTTCGTATCCGGGAAATCGTAGAACCGACTCTCGTCAGCAGACTGTCAAATTGCTCCCTGTTGAGCCAAAAGTAGCCCTGGAACCGGTCACAGTGCGGAGCTCCTTCACCAGGCGGAATTCCCCCAACTGCTGTCTGGACCTGAGGGTCTCGTGCACCCACACCCTTGTTGCTGCAGCTGCCTTCCTCCGTCTTCTCCTCCTCTCAACCAGGGCAAGTGCCAAGGCTTTCTTTTGGTTGACAGAAAGAAACATCTTCGCCACCAAATCACAGGTGTATACACAATGTCGCATGTAACGCACATCTGATGTCAACACCGGACGCAGACGTGACGTGATTTAAATATTGTCGCATGTATGACGTAAATTTTGTAACTCTGCCTCTTCTGCGCTGAGCCCGCTGAGCCCCGCGGCAAGCACAACGAAAGTTATTTTGGGAAAAGGACAACCTAGCGGCGAGCGCAGCGCATGCCGCGTCCTATGTGAAACGGGCCTTTACGCGGCCGCGGGTAAAAAACGGAAAGAAAAGGGCGGGCTGAGAAGGCGAGAGAAAAAAAAGAAGCGGAATTTAGATACTGAAGCCGCTAAATGTCGCAAACTAACTGAAATATTTAGCAGCACAGCCAGCAGTGAAGAAGTGAGCCAGACAGCTATGCAGCAACATGCCACCAGTGATGAGGGACAGAAAGATGAGCTGGTCACACAGGCAGATACAGGGCAAGTAAGTATGGAACATGAGGAGAAAGAGAGTTACTCGCTAGGGATGATGTTAGGAAGTGATATTCAGGTTGTTACATTTTTAATGATTACAGTAGTTAAAACAGCTAAACAACATTTTAGCTGTAAAATGCGACATGCAGTAGCTAATATTAAGAAATATGTTGTGCTTTTACTTTTAAAAATGTTGGTAACGTTACAGTTAATGCTTAAAACTTTGAAGATTTTGAATACAGAAGTTACATTTGTAATGGTGTATTTTCATTTAGATGTTGTGTTATTATTTGTGCAGTAAGATTAATTACTGCAAAAATAATTAAGATTATTAAGTAATAAATTCATTTTAAGACAGCATGGAATAGATTGTATAATAGATTGTATTGCATATTACACAATCTATTCCATGCTGTCTATGTATCTATATGTTTTTTTTAATCCATTCCATCATTTGTTTATTCAAGTTGAGCTTAGACCAAGAGCAGAGAAAGACACCCACGCCAGCAGGTCAGTGAAAGTAAAGAGTTTAAACATGTGTAGTGTCCCTGGACACAGACCAGTCCGAGACATTAAAAAGGAGTTCCACAGGATTGCAGGTGAATGATGTAAACCCTTTGAAATGAAAGATTATGAATTATAATTCTGTTAATGATGGTGCTGCAGCCTCAGAATGGGATTAGTAGCCTAGGACTTTATCGCCCGCAGTATTGCACCTACCTGAAATAGATTTTCAGTAATATTAGCTTATGATTAAATATGATATACATTACATTGGAATAGACACATTTACTCTAGCAGCAATTTTCTCCAATGCAAATTCTCTCTCTTTTACAGCAGCCGCTGTGTTGCTTTTGAAACATAATACATGTTCAAACTTGCATATGTGTGCATGAGTATGTCCGCCGACCCGTTTGTTTGTGGTTGTTGCCATGGTGAATCGTAGTATCATGACTCCATTCATGCTGTCTTTGGTGCACGGGCGTAACCCTGAGTCAACCTACTCCGAGTTGATTGAACCAACTCGAATCAGCTGTTGTGAAACCGAAAACTCAGAGTTTCCATCTCAGGATAAATCAACTCAGAGGTCAGGCTCAGACTCAGAGTTTGTTGAACCTCCTACCTGAAACGGACCCCTGTGCTATTGCTATAATTTGGATGGTATAGTGTCATGAGCCACAATTAAAGTCTTGTGACACTCATGCCAGGCGGCAGGCATTATTGCTGTTGTTGTCGAGTTTCCGCGCGCCGATTGCTTTGGGCCGGGCCTAGTCAAAGTCCAGGGCCGTTTTTTAGTCCCAGTCCGTCCCTGGGTCTGATAACATTTTAACAAATCAGAATCGGATCTAACAGGATGAGTGTTTCTGTGACTTCCCGTACAGACAGAAGGCTTCTTGAAACAGTTGGAAGCTGTCTGACTTGACCAAAGCTTTTTGTATCCGCCCCCCTGCTGCCGCCGCTGCTCCCGTCCACTTAACAGATGAGGCGTCGCTCATCTCCAATGGGCCTTATGTGTCCTTTAGCGAGACAATGAACCCCAAGTTGTTCTCCGGACGCTGCTATGTGTCCGTCTTAGGTCTAGGATCAGACCTTTAGGGGGGCTTAGCTCCTAATGAGAATGTGACACAGATACAGTGCCTTGCAAAAGTGTTAACCCCCCCCTGCTAAATCAGTAATTTCACTGGATAAAAATGAATATAAGTATTTATTATTATAACAGAGGATAAATACAAAATATTGAACATATGAAAAAACTATGAAAGTCCCTTTATGTACTACCAGAATCACATGAAATGATAATGGGGTATAAACAATAAATACATAACAAAAAACTTTCCTTGACTGGGTTACAGGTGCATAGCATTGGCGACAGTGACACGTGATATTAAACCTGTTTCTTTGAACCTGTAATTATTTGTCCTCTGTCACTAACAGACAAGTTCGCAAACTCTGGCTTGAAGCATTAAAATTGATTTAAAAAAAAATATTTATTATTATTATTTTTATTATTACAATGTTTAGGGGGGCTGAGATGAAATTTAGGGGGGCTTGAGTCTTTTATATTTATTGTATTTCATTTTATTGTGAAGCACTTGTGAAAAGTGCCAAATAAATAAACGTACTTACTTACTTCTTGGTGGCTACTCTCTATGCCAATATCTTACATTAAAAACAACCTACAGGAGATACACATGCTCAGTATCAATGGTTGCCAAGCAAAAGCTGACGTGTCAGCGTGTGACGCTGCAGCTGAGGGATGAATAAAAGTGACTGCAGTTTCACTTCTGGTCTGAGGGAGGTTGTGTTTTCTCATACGTGTTTAATACAATCTGTGTTTTAATGAATTCACAGCATCTTGTGAGACAAACGTATTCTTTATTTTCTGTCGCAGCTTTGTGGAAGAGTTCTCCGTGAAGTGGAGGATAACCCTAACTAACATGTTTCAGTAAGAAATCTAATCTGGGCACAAAACTATCTTCAAGCTCTTTCAAAGTGTCGGTTCACCCAAAATATATTTCAGTTTTAGATTTATTTGCAATGTTTTTGTTTCTGCCTTCACTGGAATGCATTAGAGGTGAATGAAAGTATTCTTCATTTTCTGTTGCAGCTTTATAGAAGAGTTCTCACTGAAGTGGATACTGTGTTCAGAAAGAAATCTAATCTTGTGCTCACAAAACCTGACACTTAAGCTTTTTTTAAAGTGTCGATTCACTTAATTTATATAGTAGTTATTGATTTATTTCTCATGTTTTATATGTGTCTCTGTTCTGCCTTCTCTCGAATGAAAGTTTGTGCAGCTCACAGACATTCAACATCACTGTATCTGTCTGTCCTTGGAGAGGGATCTATCTTTTGTTGCTCTTCCTGAAGTTTCTTAGATTCTGATTCAAGGCTTTCATGATAACTTCTCTTTGCAAAAACAGTCTTCTTTTGTGAGAATTACTTCAGTGAAAGCTCTTCAGAGTGTAACTGTGACATTGTTTCTGGAAACAGCCTTTCCTGGGACATTTTGGAAATCTTTAAATGCAAAGAAATAATGCTGTTTTTGTAATATAGGTGAATGATGGAGAAAAAATCAGACACGGTGACTTAATATGTTGGATGCCTCTGTAACAAATTCATGATAACAACAGTTCAGAATAACAGAGTTCTGCGTCACATTACAGCCTGTCATTGTTATTGTGATGTAGACATGTTTAGATTCACTGTGATAACTTTATGAAGAAGTTTTTTAGGGCTGCTGCCTCCGAGTCAACTAAGATTTCTTAAGTCAATTCTTTGTTTATGCTTTTTTCATGGTGAATGACTTATTTCCAAGAAACTTATGAGAAAGTATTTCAACCCTAAATAATTACGCTCCAAAGAAACTGCATTTTTAAACATCGTTTCGAGGGGAACAAATTTTCCATATGGTTAACGTTGTGAATTGAAACAAAACTACTTTTTTAGAAGTTAGTACAAAATAAGTTAGGTGACGGTTTAAATAATAAGTATGTTTGTTATGTAAATTAAGTTTCATACATGATAGGAATGCTCCCTCTGAGTCGACTAATTGGTCGTTTTGTTCTTAGTCGACTACGATTTCTTTAGTCATTTTTTACTCTTCTTTCGTGCAGAATTATTTATTTTCAAGACATGTCTAAACACATCTCTGGCTTTATAGATTGAAAGTTTTGCATGATTCTTTGTGGAGAAACTTAGTTTTACAGATCTTGCAATTAAATCAACTAATCGTTTGGGTTTAAATGAATTGGTCAGTCAACTATGATTTGATTTAATTGATTGACAGCCCTAATTAAAGGAAATGGTTTGTTGATGAACTCAGTTACTCAAGTTCTTGGATAACTTTTTTATTTGACGTTGGCGGGGGAAAGCATACGGCTATCTCCTGGAACTCAAACATTTTCTAACCTTTTAAAGAGTCACAGAGAGATCTTGTGGAGAAACTCAGTTTTACAGATCTGTCGATTAAATCAAGATAATTTCTTCAGGCGAGGAAAGCCCTAGAGTTTTTTAAAGAGTCACAGTTAAATCTTGTTTTTCTGTGACTATAACTGCATATACATACAACTGCAGTTATACATGCAGAGGCTTTATCCTGATGCAACAGATGAGAAATGGGAAACTACACTTTTGTTGGGGATATTCTAATCTTAGAGGGGTTAAAGGTAACCTCCCAGTCCTTTATTCCCACCTTCATCCTCCTCCTCCTCATCTACATCTTCATCTTGGTGTCCAACATCGGCCTGGTGGTGCTGATCTTTCGGAGCAGGAGCCTACAGCAGCCCATGTATCTGCTCTTCTGCAACATGAGTATCAACGATGTCTTTGGGGCGACAGTAATCATACCTCATGTCCTCCGAGATCTTTTAATTTCAGATTCAGAACGGTACATTCATTACATCGACTGTGCCGTCCAGGCATTTTCTGTTCACCTCCATGTGGGTGCTTCTCACACGGTGCTCATGATCATGGCTTTTGATCGTTACGTGGCCATCTGCAACCCGCTGCGCTACGCCGGCATCATGACTAACAGGATGGTGGTGTCGCTGTCGGTGGCAGCGTGGGGAACGATCTTCGTGCTGGTGGCGATTCTCGTGGGGCTCAGTATCCGCCTGTCACGCTGCAGGTCAGTTATCTTCAACCCGTTCTGCGACAACGCGTCCTTGTTCAAACTGTCTTGTGAAAGCGTTCTCATCAATAACATCTACGGTCTCGGCTACACGGTGGTGCTGCTGGGCTCGTCCCTTGGCAGCGTAACGCTCACCTACCTGAGAATCGCCATGTTGTGTTTGAGTAGTAAAAACAAAGCTCTGAACAGCAAAGCGCTGCAGACCTGCGCCACTCATCTGGTTGTGTACGTCATCTTCATGGTGTGCGGCTTCCTCATTGTGATCTTGCACCGCTTCCCTCTTCTGGCCGAACTCAGGAATGCGGCGTCCGTTGTGGGACACGTTGTCCCGCCGGCCCTGAACGCTGTTATCTACGGTCTGCAAAATAAAGAGATCCGGCAGAGGATTAAAACTTTGTTTCACTGCAATAAAGTAACTTGACATGTTGCATGTTTTGTCCTCTTCTACTTGTGTATTGTATACTTGTATCTTTTTTAAACTAAAGGTCATTTTCATCATTGATTAATGGGTGGATTATTCTCTGGATAGATGGATTAGTTGTTTGGTCTCTATAATGTCAGAAGATTGGTGACAAATGTGGATCAGTGTTTCCCAAAGACCAAGATGACATCCTCAAATGTCTTGTTTTGACCACAACTCAAAGATATTCAGTTTCAACCCAGTCTCACGGCTGTTCGTGAAATGTTCATGTAATTTAATGTATTCACATTTAACAAGCTGACATCACACAAGTTTTTTCATAAAAAAAATTACACAAACTGATGATAGTTGCAGATTAATTTAACAGTTGACAACTAAATCTTTGTAGCTCTAATTTGAGAGAATCTGTGAAATCAAGGTACTGTTTGAGCAAGGTAAATTAATAACACTGGTGAGATACACTGTTAAAAACGATAATATTTTGTCAGCTGGGGCGACAAAGAATCTTGGAAAACAAAATGCAGTGATTTGCTATAATACAAATTTAGTTTGTATCTTTAATTTGAATGAAATGTGTATTTTGTGGCTTTTAAAGTTTAATGAAAGATATTTACACCTGCAATTTCAAATTTACAAAATGTATTTTCAGTATTGTATGTGAAAACATAAAATATATTTCTTCAAAATATTAAAATTGTGGGCGCCAGGATAGCTCAGTTGGTAGAGCAGGCGCCCATATATAGAGGTTTACTCCTCGACGCAGTGGGCCCGGGTTTGACTCCAACCTGCGGCCCTTTGCTGCATGTTGTTCCCCCCTCTTTCTTCACCTGTCTTATCAAAATAAAGGCCGAAAATGCCCAAAAAATACATTTTAAAAAAGTAAATTGGATTGTTTTTCAGTAATTTTCATTGTTATTATTTTCAATATCTTAGTTTTGTTAGTTTGAAGTAAATTGACACTCTAGCGATTTAGTATTGAAATACCATGACGTTAAAAATAAACTGCAGCAATTAATGTGATGCAGTGTCGAAAAACATCTGGAATACATACAAATTACAGCGTGTTACATGTCGTATTGATTTCGGACGAGCCCCCAAAATTGAACTCACAAGAGACTAGGAAACTGAAGTTAAAATCAAAGTGGGGGCCAAGATGTCCTGATTACACATACACTGATCACTGTACAGTTTTTTAAAGGGAAATACACATACTATGACAATTCACTCGTACAATATGACGTGATTTGAACATGGACAGATTGGTGCAAGGGTAGGCAGCTTTATTTATATAGCACATTTCAGCAACAGGACAATTCAAAGTGCTTTACATACAACAATAAAGAGCAGTTAAAAATTTGTGGATTCATTTGTGGAAAGTTTCAACAACCACTGTCTGTCAGTTTTGGATATGGTAGCGCCTGTTAAAAAGATTTCTGGGTCACAGAAAAAGGCCCTCCCTTGGATAAATGATAACATCTGTAGTTTTAGGAGAAAATGTCGGCTGCGCCTGTGGAAAGCCACTAAATTAGAGGTACATAGACTCCATTTAAAAGACATGATGCTGGATCTGAATTAATTGATGAAGCAGTCTCGCTCATCTTATTTTTCTAACCTTGTGTCAGGAAATAAGAAAAATCCAAAAGTCTTGTTTGACACCATTGAGAATCTTGCTGCACCTTCAGCTCCTTTTGTGCCAGTGTACACACAAGAGGACTGTAACAACTTTTTGTCGTTCTTTGTGAACAAAGTACATGACATTAGGGCCAGTGTTAATTCTCTACTCATTAGTGTTTGTTCTACTGAGTTTTCACCTGTGTCATCTTGGTCGTCCTTTACTCCTGTCAGCCTACAGGATGTAAAGACTATAACAGGAAATATGAAACCATCTTCGAGCCCCGCTGACATTGTCCCAACAACTCTATTGTTGAAAACATTTGATATTGTCGGCCCCTGTGTGGAAAAAATAATTAATCTGTCACTTAGATCTGGCTCAGTTCCCAGCTACTTCAAACATGCTGTGGTAAACCCGATCCTTAAAAAGCTCAATCTTGACCCTTCAGAACCTAAAAACTACAGGCCCATATCAAAACTTCCATTTATCTCCAAAATTTTTGAAAAAGTCGTGGCATGCCAGCTGACCTCCTTTGTGCAGCAGCATGACTTGTTTGATACTTTTCAGTCTGGTTTCCGAAAATTACACTCCACTGAAACAGCCCTTATCAAAGTCTCTAGTGATGTGATGATGGCAGCAGACTCTGGCCGCTACACTGTACTTGTACTTCTTGATTTGACTTCTGCTTTTGACACTGTGGATCACAGTATACTGATCAATCGGCTTCATAATGAGATGGGACTATCAGGATCTGTCCTTCCGTGGTTCTCTTCCTATATACATGACAGAACCTTTAATGTTGTTGTAAACTATGTACAGTCTGATGTAACCAATTTGTCCTGCGGAGTGGCACAAGGGTCCGTTTTGGGTCCTATTTTGTTTTTACTGTACATTTTGCCACTTGGTCAAATTATTGGTTGTTATGTATCGTATCATTTCTATGCAGACAATGTCCTGTTGTATTGTTCCTTTAATGATGCTGAGTCTCATTGTTTGTCTCTGTTCCTAGAGTGTGTGTCCTCCATCAAAGACTGGCTGGCCAATAACTATCTGCAGATAAATTCAAACAAGACTGAAACGCTGATCTTTGCTCCAGACCATAAGATCACGTTGATCAAACAGCATCTTGGCTCCCTGGGCCCCTCTGTCACCCCCAGCCTCAGAAACCTGGGGGTTATGTTTGACCAGGCCATGTCTTTGGAGACACACTCAAAACAGCTCGTCCGGAATTGCTTTTATCATCTTAAGAACATCTCTAAAATTTGCAAATTGTTGTCAAAGAATGACCTGGAAATGATAATTCACGCTTTCATATCAACAAGGCTTGACTACTGTAACTCTCTGTTTACCTGTCTGAATATGTCTGCTTTGAACAAACTGCAAATTGTTCAAAATTCTGCTGCTAGACGTTTAACAGGTGCCCCTCGAAGGTCTCATATCACTCCAGTCTTGTCAGCTCTCCATTGGCTCCCTGTAAAATTCAGGATCGACTTTAAGATTTTAGTGCTGACTTTCAGGGCCTTAAACGGTCAGGCCCCATCTGAGACCTTTTGAAGCCGTATTTCCCTAGCCGGACTTTTCGGTCCTCTGACCAAAATTAGCTTGCAGTCCCTAAGACTCGTTATAAGACCCGAGGGGACCGGTCTTTTCAGTCTGTTGCTCCCAGACTGTGGAACGCCCTGCCCCTGTCCGTGCGTCTGGCTGACTCTGTTGTCTCTTTTAAAAAGGATCTGAAAACTTGCTTATTTAGGAAAGCTTTTGGTTGATGGGTTCTCACTAGCGTCCCTTTCCTTTGATATATGTATATGCATTTGTTCTACCTATTCTGTTGTACAGCACTTTGTGATTTTATCTGTGAAAAGCGCTTTATAAATAAATTTTACTTACTTACTTAAAAATGAATAGAAAATTAATTAAAGCTGCAAGAAGCGATGGACGGGCCCTCGCGCCTCTCGCATCAGGGCTACTAGCAGACGCTGCTCCTTGTGACCGTGCATCTGCACGGCCCTCAGACACTGCAAATTGTCACCAATGAAAAGGGAACTCCCTGTCGAATTCAACGATACCTCACACAACACTCAACATTGTACAGTTCATTAGTTGTGAAAGGGGCGTGGCCAAAGGATAGGGGTCAGGGCAAAACTTTACCAATGAAAAAGGAGATCTCTGCTGACTTCATTGATACCTCACATAAGACTCTACCTGAAACGGGTCACCAGTTATGAAAGGGGGCGTGGCTTAACACTAGAACGGCCATGGCGGTCATTTTGACCGTTTTGAAATTTATATGTATAATAACTTTGCTGAATAAAAAAATACAATCCTGCTGGTACCTGACTTTTCCTAAAATAGTCTGTATTTTAATTTAAATGTGTTTTTATATACATTACACAAAAGGCAAAGAAAATACAATCACTTTTACCTGAAGATGCATATTGGTTGCTTAATAACTATCATCGTCTCTGTCAGAGAAACGTAACTCGAGTACCACGTGTGGGCATCACTGATGGGCCGAAGGCAAAGCCAGAGTCGGTAACCTAGGCTACTACGGCGTGGATGGTTCTGAATCAGAAGGCAAGTGCTGAGCGTTCACTCTGTGAAAGGTGCGGTACACGGAGATGGCCGGTGGTGGCTGTCTACGTGTTCATATAACTTTATACATCCTTGAACTGGCTGGAATCATTGCACACATCCTCTCCAAGGAAGTAAGATTGCCCGGAGGAAGTTCATGCAGCAACTGGCAGAGGAGCTGAGAGAGTTTATGTAGGGGAAAAGGGCAGTGGCGCACGGTCCGACACCAAAACGGAAGAAGTGCCAGGTTAGGTAATAGGTTATCAATGTTCAAACAACACATTTTTAATTGTTATTTGGCTGCTATGAGTTAAGTTGAATGACTTTCCACAACATATTTTTCGGGATATGAATGTATGAAATAATTACAGTTTATATGCCATGATATGAATTATTGAAACACATAGCCTACTACTACTCAAATGTATAATTAAACTACAACCCCAAATCAGAAAAAGATGGGACAGTATGAAAAACACAAATAAAAAAAAGAAAGTAGTGATTTCTAAATGTACTTTGACTTTCATTGCAGACAATGTGAACACAAAATATTTCATGCTTTGTCTGGTCAACTTAATTTCATTTGTAAATGTGTCATTCAGACCTGCAACACATTCCAAAAAAGGTTGGGACAGGAGCAATTAAGGGCTAGTAATCAGGTAAATTGGTTAAATAACGATGTGATTTGAAACAGGTGATGTCAACAGGTGATTGTAATTATGATTTGGTACAAAAGCAGCATCGAAGAAAGGTCTAGTCCTTTAGGAGCAAAGATGGGCCGAGGATCGCCAGTTTGCCAACAAATACATGAGAAAATTATTGAAATGTTTAAATACAATGTTCCTCAAAGAAAGATAAGACAACCGTGAACTCCAATCCCTCAGGCGGCACTGCATCAAGAATCGTCATTCATCTATAAGCGATATCACCACATGGGCTCAGGACTACTTTGCCAAACCTTTGTCAAGTACCACAATACGTAGTTACAGCCACAAATGCCAGTTAAAACTGTACTGTGCCAAAAGGAAGCCCTATGTTAACAGTGTCCAGAAGCGCCGTCAACTTCTCTGGGTTCGGAGGCATCTGGGATGGACCATCACACAGTGGAAACGTGTACTGTGGTCAGATGAATCAGTATTTCAGGTATTTTTTCGGAGAAATGGACGCCGTGTGCTCCGGACCAAAGACGAAAAAGATCGTCCAGACTGTTACCAGCAACAAGTCCAAAAGCCAGGGTCTGTCATGGTATGGGGTTGTGTCAGTGCCCTTGGCAAAGGTAACTTCCACTTCTGTGATGGCAGCATTAATGCTGAAAAGTACATAGAGATTTTGGAGCACAATATGCTGCCTTCAAGAAGACATCTTTTCCAGGGACGTCCATGCATATTACAACAAGATAATGCAAAACCACATTCTGCACACATTACAAAGTCCTGGCTGCGGAGGAAGAGGATACGGGTACTTGACTGGCCTGCCGCAGTCCCGACCTGTCTCCAATAGAGAATGTGTGGCGCATTTTGAAGCTGTTGCCCACCTTAAGACTTGTTTGCAGCAAGAATGGGACAAAATTACGCCTGAAACACTTCATCACTTGGTGTCTTCAGTCCCTAAACGTCTTTTAAGTGTTGTGAAAAGGAATAGCAACATTACAAAGTGGTAAATGCTTTACTGTTCCAACTTTTTTTGAAATGTGTTGCAAGAACCAAAATAGGATTTTTTTTTTTTAAAAGAAAACAATAAAAATCATGAGGAACACATTAAATTATGTGCTGTTGTATTGTCTGCAATGAAATACAAGTCAAAGTACATTTAGAAATCACTACTTTCTTTTGTTATTTGTGTTTTCCATACTGTCCCAACTTTTTCTGATTAAAATATACATTTCGGTGTTATTACATTTTTCTAAAGATATCCTAACAATACATTAATATCGCAATTGGGTATTTATCATGAGAGATTATAGAGTTTGGAATCTGGCGGTCAAAATGACCGCTCATGGCAGTTCTAGTAGTTGTGGAATTCCGGGCCTTCTAGTGTTAAGCATAGGGGGTGGGCCAAACCATGATTAATGACAACGGAACTCTCTGTTGAGTTCAATGATACCTCACACAATAGTGTACAAGAAATGTGTCATTAGTTATTAAAGGGGACGTGGCTAAAGCATAGGGGGCGGGCCAAACCACCACCAATGAATAAGGAACTCCATGCTGCGTTCAATGACACCTCACACAAGACAGTTCCTTAAACGGTTCAAATGTTATGTAAGGGGGCGTGGCCTGAGTAAGTGGGCGTGGTTAAAGTATAGGGAGTGGCTCAGTATCACATGTAGACCACACATAAGTTTCATGAAAATCGGATGATGTTTGTCACAAGGCAGATTTCCTGTTGCCAGCGGGGGGCGCTATGACCAAAAGTCAATATTGGCCTGTAGGTGTCCTCAGGCCTGGACCCTTGTCAAACGTGAGAAATTTCAAGCAGATATGACAATGTATACTGTAGTTACAGCCACTTCTTCATTGCTGAACACTCAAAATGGCCGCCACGCCACACCCACACCGTCTCACAAAAAGTTTTTCTTTTAATAACTTTTCATTGGTAAGGTGTTGAGATACAATCCAAATTTGAAGAGCATCAGATGAAAACTTTTAGGCCTACTTCCTGCTGCCACTAGGGGGCGCTATGACTTTGAGTAAATATCGGCCATTATATGTCCTCAGGGTTTGACTCTTATGAATCCTGTAAGGTTTCGAGCCAATTGGACATTGTACACTTGAGTTACACCCACTTCCTGTTTCAATGGCGAAATGCGCAAAATGGCTGCCCCGCCACGGCCATGCACTGTGACCAAAAGTTTTTCTTTTAGCAACTTTTCATCTTTAACATCTTAAGAAGGTACAGACCAAATTTGAATTTGATCGGATGAAATCTGTAGGAGCAGTTTGTTAAAGTACGACCATGTGGAAATGGCCAAAATCGCACTAATTTCGAACTTTCAGTTCAAAATAGTGGACTTCCTGTTGGGTTTAGGGTATGACTCCAATGACGTGTTCTGTACGTCGTGACATGTTACATATGTGTACCAAGTTTCGAGAGTCTACGTTAAACGTACTGCAGGGGCTACATTTTTTTTTAACTTTGTAGGGGGTGCTAGCGAGTCATTTTTAGGTGCCTATCCCTGAAACCCTTAAAATACATAAATTTTCACCACTTGATGTGACCGCCAAATTTGGTGAGTTTTTGAATATGATAAGCCCCTCAAAAAGGCAATTCATTGCGCAGAAGAAAGAAAGAATAACTAGAACTGCAAGCAGTTATGACGGGGTCCAAGCCACCGATGCAAGTCGCCCCCGACGCCCCGGGAAGCGTGCGAAAGTGGAACGTAAAGCCTGACGGCAGGGAGGCAAACGCCGGTAAATGTCGAGAGGTGTGAGCCGGAAGGTCTGCGGTACGTTGCCGTTGCAAACATCCACATCGATGGAGCAAAAGGGCCAAAACTGGTCTACGTTGACTGTAGCGCCCCCTAATGGCCCATCTTTACCAGATTTGGTATAGAGCCTCAGGGCGGCATGCCGAACAAGCACGCCAAGTTTCGCGTTGATAGCATGTACTGTGGCCGAGATACTGCAATGTCCCATTTAAATGCATAAGTTATTTGCCAAAAAACGTAAACATTTATTATAGCGCCCCCTAAATGTCGATCTTCACTAAATTTAATTAAGAGCATCGGAATGGGATGTTGAACAAGGTTCGCAAGTGTTTTGCTCATAGCATTTGAATTGGCCAACATATGATTAAGTTTGTGCTTGGTAGCTACCTAGGATAATTTGTTTGGTCGTCAAATGTGCATACTTTAATGTAGCAAAATTCTTTGCATAACTTTTGTTCAAGTGTATCTGGAGGTGCTATGTACCAGGTTTCGTGCATATCGGTTGCACAGCCTTGGACGAGTTCGACAAAGTTGGTTTTGCACATTGAGCGATATTGCAAAAACAATTCTCAGCAGAAATGGGCGTGGCCTACATCATGAGATTCAGATTGATTCAACGAACAGGTGGACGTATGGTTTTCTAATGTGCGATGTGTAATGTGGGAGATAAAGGCAAAAAAAACATTATATCACCACCTAGTGGTCCACATGTGTAATCTTTGGTAGGTGTAGTCCTCGACTTATTGTACATCTACCCTGTAAATTTCAAGTGGCTCACATCAGTGTAAGGGGTGAATCTAGACGTGAGTCTCATAGGCCACGCCCACTTTAACGAATCGGTACCCCACGGTAGGGGTGGTCTCAGGGGTGACCCTAGATGGTACCCTCCAAATTTGGTAAAAATCGGACGAGCTGTTCATGAGATATAAACATGTTGTACTTGTAGCGCCCCCTACTGCCCAATTTTTGTAAAATGTGTGAGGCCCCTCCAGAGGGTCATGGGAAACAAGAATGTGAAGTTGCGCGTTGATAGCATTTATTTTGGCCGAGATATGGCAAAAATTGGTGTTTTCATAGTTAGCTACACAAATTTGTTTGTGCGTAATATATGCAATTTGTGTCCTATAAAAATTGTTGATTGTTGATAACTTTTTGTCAGGTTGGTCTGGAGATGCCACCTGCCAAGTTTCGTGCAAATCGATTGAATGGTCTAGGAGGAGTTCACAACAGTATGTTTTTTTCACGCATAAAAGTCTAGGCGGAAATGGCCGTGGCCTATATCAGGAGATTCAGTTGGATCCAGGGAATGCGTGGATAAGTGTATTTTTAATGTGCGATGTGCGGTTTGGAAGTGATTTTTCTGCTATAGCGCCACCTAGTGGTGGAAGTGGGTCAATTATTGCGGCTGAGGTCTTTGCGGAGTTCTGGACCAGTCCTGAAAAGGTCACCCGCTCACCATGTACGGTTTAGGTTGTAGCAGGACTTTTACGCGGAGAAGAATAATAATGGAAAAGAATGGAAAATAATCGGCAGAAAAACAATAGGGTTCCACAGCCCTGCTGTGCGAACGGCGTAGCTTTTGCTACCGCCGTTTCTTCCAGACTCGGACCCCTAATAATTCCTTCAGTTCCAATAGAAATTAAAGAAAGGCAACATCAAAAAGAAAGGTCTTCAGTCTTGTTTTGAAAGAACTGAGAGTTGCGGCAGACGTGCAGTTATCTGCAAGCTTGTTCCAGATATGTGGAGCATAAAAACTGAACCCCACCCCCCCTGTTTAGTTGTGATTCTGGGGACAGCAAGCAGACCTGTCCCAGACGACCTGAGAGGTCTGGGTGGTTCATAGTTTACTAGCAGATCAGCAATTTACTTTGGCCCTAAACCGTTTAGTCAATTATTTGAGGTAGAGGAAGCCAGTGTAAAGACTTCAGAACAGGAGTGATGTGATCCACTTTCTTGGTCTTAATGAGGACTCGAGCAGCGGCTTTCTGAATCAGCTGCAACTTTCTGATTGATTTTTTAGGGATGTAAGGACACCATTACAATAGTCAAGTCTACTAAAGACAAGTTTTTCCAAATCCTGCTGTGACATAAGTCCTCTAACCCCGCAGTCGCGGATGTATTTGGGGAGAGAGTTCCATACGGAGGGCAGCTATAGAAAAGGCTCTGTCGCCCCAGGTCCGGTGTTAGGTCATGATCGGTGAGTAGGTTGGCATCAGAGGAGCGGAGGCTGCGGGAAGGAGTGTGGTGGTGAAGCAGGTCAGTGAGATAGGAGGGAGCCTTTGTTGTGAAGGTCTTTGTGAGTGAGGAGAAGGACTTTGAATTGTATTCTTTGTGGGACAGAGAGCCAGTGGAGGTTCTGGAGGACCGGAGTGATGTGGTCATGGGAGCGTGAATGGGTGATCAGACGAGCAGCAGACTGCTGGATGTATTGAAGTTTATTTATTAAGGACTTTGGATGACGAACTATATAGAATGCTATTGCAGTCATCAATGCTGGAAGTAATGAAGGCATGGATCAAGATTTCGGCAGCAGAGAATGTAAGTGATGGGCGGAGACAGGCAATGTTTTTGAGGTGGAAAAAGGCAGTTCTGTGGTCTGGGAAAACCCTGACGAATATCCGGCAAATTTGAAATTTGCTCTGCAAGTCAGTCTGGCCAAGATCCCATTCAAGCTCATTTCCAATTTTTCCAAATCGAGGCACCAATCACAACCGTTGAGGCGGGCTTTACACGATGACGAAAGCGCAGCGACGGCAAGGAGCTTTTTATTTACATTCAACATGACGGCCACCGAAGCGCAGCAACCTGTTGATGCAGCTGTCGCTGCTACGTCACCCAGATCGTTGGTCTGATTGGTTTAAGGACTATTGTAGGATTATTTTGCTAAGAATATAGTAAAATCACTGTCAGTCTCCCTCCAAATCAACTCATACAGTTCATCAGAAACTGAGTGTGCAGAATCCAATGTCCAGGAAAGTAGGCGCAGCAAACACTAAAATAAAACAAAATCTGAGAACCCACCAGTAGAAAAAGGCCTCTTTGCTGGGTCAAAGTGGTCAAATCATTCTGTTAGGTTTGCAGGAAAATGGAGGACCCAAAGGCAGAGATGGTAGGCAGAAGAATAATATAGAAGAGTTTAATAAGACCAAAGGTAAAATATGCAAACATAAGGAGTCTAGGAAAAAGCAGGCAAAAGGTTATCCAAAAACGAAATCCAAATGAGAAAAGCAAAACACAGAAACCAGGAACACTAAGTAAACTAGGTAGACTAACACACAGGAAACAATACAATGGTCTGACACAGGACAAGGGGAACACAAAGACTAAATACAAGAGGTAATGAGAAAACAAGGGACAGGTGATACAATAGGTGAGACACATCAGGGCGGGGCAGAACAATCAGACAGGCGGGAAAACACAAGACAGGAAGTAAAATTAGACAAGACCAGGGAGAAAACAGAATTCAAAATAAAACAGGAAACAGAACATACACAACCATAACAGTGCGACTTCCTACAAAGATGGTAAAGAAGTGCAATGTCTTACTCTGTAGCTAAACCAGAGAGCTGAACACAGGGTGAAAAGAGGGTCAAAAGAGGCTCTGTGATATACAGATGGTACGTTGCGGATTACAGTATCAAGTTTCTTGCAGACATTTATTGGTGGGGGTCATTGTACTTAAGAAATTTACACAAGGAATTATATTCATTTTATCAACAGCAATCCTGGACCGTAGCGATGCCGGCAGCACAGACCAATTGGCCAGATCCCTTTGAACACTACTTAGTTTATTTTCATAGTTGTCCTGGGGTCCGTTTCAGGTAGGAGGTTCAACAAACTCTGAGTCTGAGCCTGATCTCTGAGTTGATTTATCCTGAGATGGAAACTCTGAGTTTTCGGTTTCACAACAGCTGATTCGAGTCGGTTCAATCAACTCGGAGTAGGTTGACTCAGGGTTACGCGCGTGCACCAAAGACAGCATGAATGGAGCCATGATAGTACGATTCACCATGGCAACAACCACAAACAAACGGGTCGGCGGAAATATGCATGCGCACATATGCGAGTTTGAACATGTATTATGTTTCAAAAGCAACACAGCGGCTGCTGTAAAAGAGAGAGAATTTGTGTTGGAGAAAATTGCTGCTAGAGTAAATGTGTATATTCCAATGTAATGTATATCATATTTAATCATAAGCTAATATTACTGAAAATCTATTTCATTTAGGTGCAATACTGCGGGCGATAAAGTCCTAGTCTACTAATCCCATTCTGAGGCTGCAGCACCATCATTAACAGAATTATAATTCATAATCTTTTATTTCAAAGGGTTTACATCATTCACCTGCAATACTGTGGAACTCCTTTTTAATGTCTCTGACTGGTCTGTGTCCAGGGAACACTACACATGTTTAAACTCTTTACTTTCACTGACCCGTATACGGGACACTCACGCTCAAAGTGGACGCTGCTTAAACTTTGTTATAAATTTGACGCATTAAATCTTCAAAATATATGGTCATGCAGCACATCTATTGAAAGCTTAGACTGTCAGGCAGAGATGGGAAGTAACGAAGTACAAATACTTTGTTACTGTACTTAAGTTGATTTTTCAGGTATTTTTACTTTACTTTACTATTTATTTTTGTGCCAACTTTTTACTTTTACTCCTTACATTTTTAACACAAATACCGGTACTTTCTACTCCTTACGTTTTCCAAAAGTGGCTCGTTACTTACCCACTTACAAAAGCGCGATGATACGTAACAACATTGTTTGTGACAGAACGTTCTCATTTTCATTCATAAATTCACCCCGTCTGTGTTGAGAACCTCTGACATTTGGACCTTCGGGGTTTCCGTGGCCCTGGATCTGACGTGAAGTCACTTAACGTTACTAAGCAACAACAAGTTGCATTCTTTGCGCGGTCTTTCCTTTCTCGCAACTAGTTAGTTACCTAGAGTTTGAACTAAGTTTTATAAGTAACGAGATATGAAACGTTACTAAACAGACCTAATAAGTTAAATCAGTACTTCTACTTTTACCAGAGTATTTTTTAACACAAGTATCTGTACTTCTACTTAAGTATGAGAAGTGAGTACTTTTGCCATCTCTGGAACAGGATAATTTTATACAACATAGACATAATAGTGGACCAGCAGATAAAGCTAACCAAGGGTAGCGAGTTAACTCTGTTTCAGTTTAATTTGCCCTATGGGTTAGCTTCAGCTGTCAGTCCACTATTAGATCAATGTTGTACCATATTTTCTTACTGCCAGCACTCACAGTGGTGAGGTCTCATTTTGAGGTCTCCTTTAAAAGCTTGACCAATTTGGTGCTTGTTGCACCAAATATTTAAACGTAAGCTGTGAGTGGATTGGTGTCACTGTTTAATATTTTCTGAGGTTGCTGAATTACATTTCTATCCCATGTTCTATTGCTTAGTCCCCATATATGTGAATGGTGCTTAACATGATTTGGATATGGCTCCAATAACAAATCCAATTACAATGTAGGAAACATTGTGCTTGATGTGTGTCCTTCTGTGTGTTTGTATCCCTTAGTGTATCTTCCACGTGTCCCATATGTGGACAGCTCCTTAATCAAATACGATGAAAACATTCTCCTTGGAGAAGGAACATTTGGTCAGGTGTATGGAGGCTCCTACCAGGGTACACCTGCAGCTGTGAAAAGAATAGTGTTGGGAGGTGCCAAAGCTGAAGAGAAGGACATCCAACATGAGATACATGTGTCTCTGTAAGAATATTTTATTTTAATGAATTTTTCTGTGCTCTGTGTTGCTTTGTAATGTGTTACTTTTGATTACTTAAAATGAATTATATAATGCTAAGTATTTGCAATACATGAGTTTAGCCTTGCTCTGGCCAAATAAAATTACTGTTGCAAATGCGTGTTTGTTTAAAAAAAATCAAGAAACCATTTATTTATCTTTAACTGGATAGACAGAATGGGGTAGGCAACCTGAGATTACTTCTTAGTTGTGAAAGAATGACATTACATTGGGTTCTTTTCAATATTCACAGGAGACTGTCACATCCCAACATAGTGAGGCTTCTTGCTGCAGTGCGCAGTGACACCTGCTTCTTGTTGGCTACAGAGTATATTCATGGAGCTCCTCTTGATATTGTCATTAAGTCTGACAGCTGCATTGTAAAGGTATTTTGCTATTGTTATTTCAGTTACCTGCTGTTGATATGATTAAATGTCTCACTGCACATCTTTTTTAGGGAAATAAGCAAAGTCCATTGAAATTACTATTTATTTGTCTACTCAGCTGGAAGGACACGATGATTTCATCGCACTCGATCTAGCAATGGCGACAGAGTACATCCATGCACAGCGGGTGATTCACCAGGATCTTAAGCCAGCCAATGATCTGGTAAGTTGTTTTTTCTTCAGAAATAAGCCAACTGGAGATGGTAATGGAAGCAACACCTTTTTTGAATGATCTCTGAAGTGAAATTATTTTAGAGATACGAGTGATGTGCTGAAAATATACTCAAGTTTTAACTTTTTGCATTATTTAAAGTGACAAAGTGTAACAGCATACGTTAGTGTTATAATGCAGAACTTGTAGACCACGATGAATGTGTATAGGTTGACAGATGACAAACTGAACAAAAATATCAATCATTCGTCTCCATATCAAATTTAGTGCAGCCCTTATTGCTTGCTTTGCTTTCATAAGTTTAAATATGCCTTCCCTGGTCATACAGTACTTGCATACAACATTCATAATTTTTTCTGTACCTTTCAGATTCAATTACAGTCGAAGAGGGCAGTCCTAACAGACTGGGGTTTGGCCAACATTAGGGACACTGTCCAGCTTCGCGTTGGTAGCCGTGTACAAGGACAGGCTGTAGGGCCCATGGGCGGGACTTTTCTGTACATGGCACCTGAGTGCATCCTGCAATTTGAGGATGCCTCCTCGTACACTGACATGTGGTCCCTGGGGGCCACCTACCGGAGTTGTTCACAAGGTCAACCCCATGGGTCATCAGAAAACAACGAGAGCTGGCTGCTCTCATGGCATTGAAGACCCCACCACATGCTCTCCCAAGCCTCAACGAGAAGTACCACTTTCTGTGTTCATTGCTCAGCTATGAGCCGCAATCCCGACCCACCGCCTCAGAAGTAGTACAATTTCTCAAGTCAGGGCTTGGGCTGGATTTAGAAAGCCGATATGGGTATAGGTGGTAGGGAAATGCTGTCAGTGTGTGGAAGTGTTTTTGGTAGTTGTCCCTGATAGTTCTGAACAGCAGTGAAGTACAGGATCTATACCTGAATTCATAGTTTGAATAATTAAAGACAGCTGTAATTATGTTTCCATATGGATGCATTGTCTGTTGTGTGGTCAGTAATGTCCAGCACTGTCAGTTTGTTCTAACAGAATGCACTTTATTAAAGAACACATGTCATAAATATGGTTAATGATTTCAAAGTACACTGTTCAGAAAGGCAGTAAAGTCTGTTTGTTCTAACATAATGCACTTTATTAAAGAACATGTCATAAATATGGTTCATGATTTATTTCAAAGTACACTGCTCAGCAAATGTCATTTTAAAAAAAGAAACATTATTTCAAGTTGGGGCCTAAAATATAGCCTATACCACTAAGGTGACCATAGCACCTTATTAAAAAGGAGGGAAACCATGTAGAACTATTATCTATTTTGTATTCAGAAAGGCCCATTGACCATGGTTGATAACATTCTCGATTCCCACCTCTACCCCCAGCTCCCTCCTTTTTTCACTCTTTCCCTCAACATAATTTTGTATAATTTGTTTGCCTCTGCAAATGTAGCGGGTGTTTGAGCCCCATTTCTATTCATCCACATCATCATGTCATCCGCTAATTTCATGTAGGCAGCCAGGCAGCCATCGACTGTATGTGGAAACCTGAAATCTTCCAGAATGGTCCCACACAAACGTCGGAACTCTTCATTGGAGACCAGCAACTGCTCATCCATGTCACATATGAAGTGGTTGGCATAACAAAGGAGTTCTGGGTCCACTGGGCATATTTACAAACCCTGGGGGGGGGGGGGGGTTGATAATTTACAAAATGCATACTAGATAAAACTTTGCACTACATTGCAAATTACAATACCGGGAGGTGGTGTAGAGCAAGTTCCCGAAAGGACCAGGGGCATGGTGCTGTTCCTTATGTCATGGGTATTCCAAAGTCTCCGCTCCATATGCAGTTCGTCCTGAAGTAGACGAAATTACTGAATAAGTGAATTCAGAAATACTGGCTAAATTCCAATATCTCCCGCCAAGCCCTGAACCCTCAAAGACAACCAGCCATCATTATTTTATTTAATTATGACTTAACAAGGCTTAATCAACTTTGTGACTGACTGAGTCAAGCCAGTTAAAGACACACCAGGCAACACTTTTGCTACAGTAGGGGAATCCATAGGTTATACGCTCCTGAACAAAATCTTAAGACCGGGGGAAGCATTGCAAGTTTTACGCATTTCGCACTAGTGGATCATAACCGGGTTGTAAGTGCTGCTTCAAATTGCCAAAAGAAGAAACAGGAGCAAGAGACAAAAAATAGAGAGTAGACAATTTATTGAAAACTGCATTTAAACTCAAACAGGCTGTTCATCAGCTGATCAAAAGTTTAAGACCATAGCCCAAAAATAAACCCACAACAGAACTAAAAGTGTCAAAAAAGGACTCAGTAGTGAGTAGCCCCACCGTTCTTGTTGATCACTTCAAACACTCGTTTCGGCACGCTTGATGCGACTGTTTCCAGGAGGCTGGTGGGAACGTTGATCCATGTGGTGAAGATGGCTTCACGAAGGGCATCCACGGTCTGGAACTGACGTCCGTTTTTGTAAACTTCCCTTGCCATCCATCCCCAAATGTTCTCAATGGGATTTAGATCAGGGGAACACGCAGGATGGTCCAAAAGAGCAACGTTATTCTCCTGGAAGAAGTCCTTCGTCAGGCGGGCGTTGTGAATTGCAGCGTTGTCCTGTTGAAAGACCCAGTCATTACCGCACAGACGGGGGCCCTCAGTCAAGAGGGATGCCCGCTGCAACAGATCCACATAGCCAGTCGCCGTTTGACGCCCCTGCATAACCTGAAGCTCCATTTTCCCATTGAAGGAAAAAGCACCCCAGATCATGATGGAGCCTCCTCCACTGTGCCGCGTAGAAAACATCTCCGGTGGGATCTCCTGGTCATGCCAGTAACGTTGGAAGCCATCAGGACCGTCCAGGTTAAATTTTTTCTCGTCAGAGAATAAAACTTTCTTCCACCTTTCAATGTCCCATGTTTGGTGCTCCCTTGCAAATTCCAAACGGGCAAGTTTGTGGCGTGGGAGGAGACGTGGCCTTTGAAGACGTTTTTTGTTTTTGAAGCCCTTCTCTCGCAGATGACGTCTTATGGTTATTGGGCTGCACTCAGCCTCAGTAAGGGCCTTAATTTGGGTCGAGGATCGACCTGTGTCTTCACGGACAACCCGTCGGATCCTGCGGCTCAGTGCAGGTGAAATTTTTTTGGGTCTACCACTTGACTTTTTTGTCCCATAACTCTCAGGATCTTTTAAGAAATGTAAAATGACTGTCTTACTGCGTCCAACCTCGGCAGCGATGGCACGTTGCGAGAGGCCTTGCTTGTGCAGCTCAACAATCCTGCCACGTTCAAAGAGAGAAAGCCTTTTTGCCTTTGCCATCAGGAGATCATGACAGTATGACTGCTTGACGAACAATGACATGAAAGCCATATTTTTGTGTAGATTTTACCTTTTTATGGCTATGGTCTTAAACTTTTGATCAGCTGATGAACAGCCTGTTTGAGTTTAAATGCAGTTTTCAATAAATTGTCTACTCTCTATTTTTTGTCTCTTGCTCCTGTTTCTTCTTTTGGCAATTTGAAGCAGCACTTACAAACCGGTTATGATCCACTAGTGCGAAATGCGTAAAACTTGCAATGCTTCCCCCAGTCTTAAGATTTTGTTCAGGAGTGTATGTACATTGCTTGGTATGCCTTCAACTCTCGGTTCAGGGTTTACAGTTAGGTAGGACATTGGGATTTAGCCACTGATTTGTTATTTCCAAAGCAAAGACCTCTTAACTTACATGTGTACAGGATTGTCCAGTTCGAGCATGTCATCCTCTATCATCCCCTAAGCACGTGATATTAAAAAAAACCACACAAAATAACTCTATAGTTGGATAACAACAGTGTATATGTTGTAAACTAAAAGTAATGAGTGCTAAGTGATAAGGCAGTTAGGACTTCTTTTTGAAGATTTAAGACGTTTCACCTTGTATCCAAAAGACTAAGTTCTCAGATCCCAGGTATTGTTTTGTTCTTGGGGTGAACCTATCTCTGCCTAAGGATGTTGATGAGTTTGAATGACCAGTGCAAACCAAAGAAGCCACAGGATCAATAGATAGATTTTACATAAATGCCTACAGGGCATTTTAAAGATCATGTCATTATGTGGTATTTCTACAACATGTGCTGGAATACCTCAAACCTTGTCAGCCATTTTTTGGTCCATGTCCGCTTCAACATACTGTTGAAGCTTTCAGCTCTCAAAAAAAAAAAAAGAAAGAAAATATACTTCCCCTTAGATTAGCAAAAATCCACATCACTGTTAATATATAATTTGGAAAAAAAACTACCTGGTTGCGCACTGATGTCCCCATTCTGAAGGCTTGCCATGCTTGCTCTCCAAGTCGCCGCACCTGAAATGCGATCTGCATTTGACCGACAACAAGATTCTCCTTCCCTCTGTCGCTTCTAATCATTTTGGGACACCCTTAACATATATGAAGACAATCATTGTGTTTTTGGCCTCATCCACATGTTCAATTGCTGTCACGAGCACTTCAATAACAAAGAAACTACATTACATACCTCCCTCTTCCACAACAGTGTCATGGAAGTATCTAACCACAAATTTTTGCTTGCGGTTAGATGTGCCCACTTTTAGCCATAGAAGCCTGTGTGAAAACTTGAGTGCAGAGACAGAAAAACTATAACGCGTAAATGCGTTGCTACAGTCATGCTGAAATGATGACAGCTTTACAGTATACAGGTTTTGAAATAGCTAAGAAATATTGTCAGAATACTGGAGAATGTACAGTTTAGTGTAAGGCTTCCAAATCACAGTCTTGCAGTAACATTTTGTACCTTAACGTTGCTGAACCATTTAAGTCAAGAGTGCTGTGGCAGATGTAATTGCAAATCCCCCCAAATTGAAATGACATAATGCAAAAGACATTGGCTCTCATGCATCAATATCTTCATTAGAATTTAGAAGTTTATTATTAAGGTTCTCATAAAATAGATATGAGCAGATTATGCAAGAAACATCTCAAGGATGCACTGGGACGCATCCTCAGTGATGTATCCTGGGATCATTGGGTGTTTCGGGTCTCGCAACATCATACACCCTCGCCCAGGCGACCCAGCCGGGCTTGATCAAGCCCCGACTTGCGTCCCAGTAGCAGTCCACGGATCAGCCCTCTTAATCCAAAGCCACCTTGTGGCCTTCTCTGCTGCTTCGCTTGCGGATTTAATGGCCCTCTTTTTGGCCGCCCCTGTCACGCCCAACCGACTGAGGACTTTGGAAAGTGAATGACCTGCAAAGCCTCTGCAGCCGACTTCTATGGGCTCATAGAAGGTTTTCCAGCCTCTCTCCCTGCACTCCTCCACCAGTTCCTGGTACTTAGCGCGTTTCCTCTCATTGGCTTCCTCAATACGCTCTTCCCAGGGCACCGTAAGTTCCAGCATGATCAGATGTTTTGAAGCCTCGGAGGTAACTATCATGTCTGGACAGAGTCTTGTTGTTACAATATGCTGAGGGAACCTCAGCTGTTTTTCCAGGTCGACCTGCAGCAGCCAGTCAGAGGCTTTGTGGAGGAGGCCTGTTTTTAATTGTGAGCATACCCGAGTTTTCTCTCCAGCTTTGATGACGGAGACTGCCTTCTTTGGAGCATTATGGTGTTTGCTGGTGTTGATGGCTGAGGCTAAGCTCTCAGCAATTGCCTTAAGCACCTGGTCGTGGCGCCAACGATAGCGACCATCAGCCAGAGCTTTCGGGCAACTGCTGAGGAGATGTTCTAAGGAGCCTCTTCCAGAGCAAAGAAGGCAGGAAGGTGTCTCGCTCTTTCCCCAGACATGGAGGTTAGCTGGACTTGGCAGGAAATCGTAGACAGCTTGTACCACGAAACAGACCCGATGGAAATCTGCCTGTAAAAAGTTTGCCCACGTAATCCTGCGCTGTAGTGTACTCTCCCACCTTGTCCACGCCCCCTGCTGCCGGAGTCCCGCAGCCCTGCTCACTCGCTCTTCCTCCACGCCTGCTCGAATCTCACCCTGGAGTAGATGGTGTCTTTCTTTGCCACAAGCCTGGCTGACCAGCCTCTTTGGGAAAAAGCCCAAACCCGCTCTACCTATCGCCACGGTGCCCACCAATTCCTTTTGTCTGAGGCGTGACTCTGCCACCTCCACTGCTTTCCCAGCCTTCCATTTCCTTCCCGTCCTCACCTCAATGTCGGCTGATGACACCTTACAGTCCCTGGAGTCCCTGTACTGTAGGACTTCTCTGGTGCGTACCACCATGAATTCTTCAGTGAGGCCGCTGAAGGGCAGCTGCAGGATGTTACTTGTCCCATATAGTGCAGCGCTTGTAAGACTGCGTGGAAGGCCCAGCCACTTCCGAAGAAAGCCACTGATCTTCCTTTCTAGGGACTCAACTGTTGTCATTGGGACTGCATAGACCAGTAGGGGCCACAGGACTCGGGGCAGGATGGAATGCTGGTAGATCCAGGCTTTAAATCTACCAGGCAGACCGGACTTGTCAACCTTGGTGAGCCAAACTCCAAGTTCTTTATTTGACTTCTGGACGGTGACAGAGTCTTTCAGGCTGGAATCAAAGAGCTTCCCCAAACTCTTGACAGGTTGCTCCGTGATGGTTGGGATGACAGTTCCTGAGATGGAAAAACGGAACTTGTCAATCACTTTCCCCCTCTTCAGCACCATGGACCTTGACTTGGAGGGCTTAAAACTCATCCTTGCCCAGGTGATGAGTTTCTCGAGTCCTTGTAGGATCCACCTGCTCCCTGGGACCGATGTTGTTGTGATGGTAAGGTCATCCATATAGGCTCTTATAGGGGGCTGTCGTACGCCTGACTTGGTTAAGGGCCCTCTGCATTCTACCTCGGCTGACTTGACCACCAAGTTCATGGCAAGAGCAAAAAGAATAACAGAGATGGTACAGCCTGTTATTATTCCTTTCCCAATGCGGTGCCAGTCTGATGTTCCTGACCCAGAAGTGACCCGCATCCTGAAATTATTGTAGTAATCAAGGATCAGGTCCTTGATCTTACTGGGAACATGATGGAGGTGTAGAGCAAGCTCGACCAGTTTGTGCGGCATGGACCCATAGGCGTTGGCCAGGTCCAACCACAAGACAACTAAGTCGCCTCTGTTCTCATGGGCCTCTCTGATGAGCTGTGTAACTACACCAGTGTGTTCCAAGCAGCCGGGAGCTCCAGGAATCCCCCCCTTCTGCACTGAGGGGTCGATGTAGTTGTTCTTGAGGAGAAACTCTGTCAGTCTTCGTGACACAATGCTGAAAAACACCTTTCCTTCAACACTCAATAGTGAAATATTTCGAAACTGGTTGATGTTTTTTGAGTTCTCCTCTTTGGGGATCCACACTCCCTCCGCCCATCTCCACTGGTCAGCAACTCTTCCTCTTCGCCAAATCACCTTCAAGATCTTCCACAGGTGCCGGAGAAGCTCTGGGCAGCGCTTGTAGACCAAATAAGGTACTCCACTGGGGCCTGGAGTAGATCCTGAGCGAGCTGCCTTGATGATCTCCTCAACATCCCTCAAGCTTGGCTCTTTCAGGTACTGAAGAGCAGATACTGAAAGTATACATTGGTGAATGCCTGAATCTCTGTGGAAAACTGTGTGAGGTTTAAGAACAAATTTCTTTCTAACAGTTAGCGAATGAGGCCCATTGTTAGGTAAAATGTACTTACCCATCAATGCACAGATGTACCCACATACTAAAAATAAAAAAAAATAAAAATAAAAAATAAAAAATAAAATAAATCTTGTCATTACCTGTAAGACAAAAAATAAATGACTTTATATTTTACATTATGTTATATTGTACATTATGTACACCATTTTAATAAAAGCATGCAAAGTTGTTTACCATCGATATGGCAGGTATCATTTGCCCCATGGCTGTGGTAATTTTTTCTGTGGATCTTCTTTTGGCCTGGATATCGTCTTTCTACACCACTTGCATCTACATCTCTCATGATGTCAGCAACATCATTCCTACATTGAAAATTATTTCAAATGAATGTGAGAAAGTGTCAGACGGGAGTAGTGAGGCTTGGACCCAAATGCAGTTCAGTTCAAAAAACAGAGTTTATTAGCAAAACTTACAACAGTTGGTTCCAAAAACAGGTAGGCCAGGAAATGAGGAAGCCAGAAAACACACCATACAGGAGCACACCTTCCAGGAACAGCAATGATCCGACACAGGACAAGGGGAACACAAAGACTAAATACAGAGGATAACGAGGAAACAAGAGGCAGGTGACACAAGGGCTGGGAAACAGGTGGAAAACATCAAGCAATCACAAGAGCGGGAAAAACCAAAAGACAGGAAGTAAAACTAGACATCACAAGGGGAGACAGACAACCTTTCAAAATAAGACAGGAAAACAGAACTAAATACAAAACAGACTATCAAAATAAGACAAAACACCAAAACCATAACAGAAAGGGCTTAATAAAAGTTACAGGTTACTAGGGCTGGGCGATATGGCTGAAAACTGTATCACGATATCAGTGTTTCATATCGGTCGATATCGATAATTATTGATATTTTTATGACCCATTTAAAATAAGGACCAGGAGAAAAATATTGTACATTTAAACATTTTTATTTTAAACTTAAACTTCCTCTGATCATAATCCCCTCAGTTATTGAGACAGAAATGTCAACACAATCATGCAAAACTCAAATAATTAAAATGTAAACATAAGTCTAAAGTCACAATGAACACTTAACAATTATCTCTTAACATTTAAGGTGCAAAATGAAAAGAAAATGTAAGAAATGCTTAATAAAGTGTAATAAAATAGTGCAAAGTGTTAAATATAAATAAAGAAAAACCTGAGAATTTAGTGCAAACTTAGTGCTAGGAAGTTCACTAGCTGTTCACCTTCTGGTGAATAAAGTTTTTTTAAAATATGTACAATGTTTTGTAAACAAAGAAAACTGAGGTAGACTGATGTACATCTGTAACATAAATAACAAACCTCATACAGTACAGTAACATTGTTAGAAACCTGCAGAAATATGAAAAAGTAACAAACGAGTCTTCAAGTTATTCTTCCTCTAATAATACTTGAAGTTGAACTATTAAAGTATGTTTTCAGTCCAGGTTTTGTGCTAGGAACACCAGCTGGTTCTCTGGGTCTAAAGCTGCCCTGGTGCATGTTACAATATTACCCCCAGTACTAAAAATTCTTTCTGAGGGGGTGCTGGTGGCTGGGATGCACAGGTACTTTTTCGCCAGCTGAGACACTCTGGGGAAGTTGCGTTCATGTAGCCTCCACCAGTCCAGAGGGTTAGACTCACTGTCTGCATCAGGGCACATCAGGTACCTTTCCAGCTCACTCTCCACTTTTTGTTTTTCAGTGAGAGGCAAAGCATCATCTTCTTGGCACTGTTTTTTGAAAAAGCTCCCCAATGACTTGCGTTGCTTCTTTACGCCCAGTGGCAGAGGTGGTCCGCTGACAGCTCCTCCTTCTGCACCTTGCTCTGCTGCTCCCTCAGAAGGCCCTGCCTGTGATTGGCCCTGGTTTTCATCCATGATCTCAGACACAGCTCTCATTTGAATGGCCCCTACCTTCTCTGGTCTGACGTATTGGCCTTTAAACCTAGGGTCCACGAAGGTAGCCATGTCAAGGAGATCATCTGTGTCAGGGTCAGCATATTTCTCATCGAGATAGGTCATAATCTTTGTCTTCAGCTCTTTTGTGAGCTGAGTGTCCCCCTCATTAACTTTCAGCAAACTGGAGCGGAAAAGGTGGAGCACAGGCTTCACGTACGAGACAGTCACATATGACTCCCCAGAAAGGGAGTCTGTGAACTCCAGGAGAGGAGTTAAGGCTGCATGCATTGACTCAAGGACGTCAATATCCTGCCACGTTGGGATCAGGTGCCTGTTGTTTTTGTCAGAAGACAGAACTTCAGTGATGGACCCTTGCCACCATCTTTTGTCTTGAGCCCCACCTGGTTAGTGACTCTGTGACCAGCTGGTGTGTGGGAAGATGGAGACGTTCCTGGGCTTTAGAGAGCGCACTCTTTTTCTTCCACGAGTAAGAAAAGGCAGATACCACTTTCTTGCACACACCTACAGCCCTCTCCACTCTTTTATCTTTTCCTGCAGCACCTGCAGAAAAACAGTGCCAGTGTTAATAACTGATAATAGATCACACGCACACACGCACACACACACAGAGACACACACACACACACACACACACACACACACACACACACACACACACACACACACACACACACACACGTCAGTGGGTAAAGCTGCTTCCATACATATATCATAATATAATTATAATATATAATCTCAACTACTGGCTAATAAAATCACCATAGGAACTAACATTGATGACGAGCATTAAAATGACAAAGCTACTCACCAATAGCAGAGTGCAAACGATGGCCAAAACACTGCAGCCGTGTCCAGTTGTTCAGTGAAGTCGCTTTCACTACATTTGTCCCGCTGTCTGTGGTGATGCACACCATTTTGTCTTCAATCAGACTCCAGGACAACAATGCCTCCTTCAAGCCTTCTGCTATCACTTCTCCTGTGTGATCTTCGGGGAAATATGCAGTCTCAAGGCATCTAGTTTTTAAAACCCATTCATTGTCGATGAAGTGAATGGTCAAGCTAATGTATGGCTCAGAAGTACGGCTTGACCACAGGTCAGAGGTTGTTGCAAAGTACTTGGCTGACAATATTTCTTGCTGCACAGATTCTTTGCATATTACATACAGTTTAGGAATGGCAGTCTTAGAAAAGTATTTTCGGCCAGGAAGAACATAGCGTGGGTCAAGCACGTGTATGAGCTTTTTATAACCTGGCTTCTCGACAGTGCTAAGCGGAAGCATGTCTTTGGCAATATGATATGCCACTGCCTCCGTTATATCTTTGTACCGTTTAGATTGTTTGTCATAAGGCACTGATGCAGAGTACCTCTCCATGATCGTCTGCTGCTTGTGCGGTGTTGCAGCAGCTGCAGAAGTTGTTGGTTGAATACGGCTGTGCTCCAAAGGGTGAGCGCGACTAAGATGGTAAAACAAGTTTGTGGTATTACCAGTCTTGGCGGGGACAACGGTCTTGCATACTTTGCAGACGACATTGGTCTGACTACGGTCAGACTTGTAATATCCAAAAAACTGCCATACTGGCGAGCTGACTTTTCCTCTTTTATTTACAATTTCCTCACTCGCCGCGGCACTCATTTTCTGCTTATCAGTCGCCGGTTTCTGAGAGGAATCCAGCAGACCAGCACGAGACAACGAAACAGCGCAACCAAACTTGATACTGTTACACGATTGGCTGTTAGCTTGTCACTCCCTACGTTGCTAGGCTACCAGAGAGCGAGTGCCTTTGTTCATGCAACCAAACTTGCTTTGAAACCTCTGGTTTCTTCCGACGAAGAAAAAAAAAAAAAAAAAAAAAACTTTATCGAACTTTTATCGAGCACATTTTTTATTGATATTGATTACATGTCTATCGCGATACATATCGTTATCGTTTTATCGCCCAGCCCTACAGGTTACATAAAAGTATTTCTAAGCCATTTAAAACATCATCAACCTGTAGCAAGGCCTCACTCCTCTGACATCACCAACACGCTTCAGCATTGCTCTAATGCCTTGATCAGGTGACCAGTGTCTCAGCTCACTCTGGAAATCAACATGTACAATTAATTGTATACAATCTTCTCAGGGATGGAGAAGCTACTATTTTAACAATTATCCAAAGCATAACTACTTTGGTGCACAATTATCAGCCATAGAATATATAAGTAAAGTGAATGATTTTCTTTCTACACAGGCATACAGTATGTTGAGACAGATTTGAAGGTCAGCATGTTGAATGCATAGTAAACTTTCAGAGTAAACTTTTAAAAGGTCAATATTCGCCAACAATTCTTATGAATACATTTGTTGATAAACCCCACATGTGCGGTGTTTGCAGAGTTTATGTGTTGATAGGTAAAAACAAAAAGTAGGCACACTCAAGCACTTGAAACTTTGAGCAGTCACTTCTTTGTGCAAAACAACTGGTTGTTTCATTTTCATTCATTCGGCAATAGTAACATATTGTAGGATTAAATCTTTGCAGTGCAACAATCTTTTTTATTTAATTACATAATTTTCAATAGGTTGCTAAACAGCCAATGGGAAACCATGTTTCCCAAGTAATTATCCTTAAAAAAACATATATTTGAGATTGCTAGAAAGTATAGGCCTATATTACAATGGTTCAACCAAGAATAATGTTCAATCCTGTTACTAATGACAATGTTTAAAAGTTGTAATAAAAGCAATGATTAAAATGTGTTTCAAGGCTTGCCTGCACAGCTTCACGTATTTCCGCAAGTGGTCTCTGTGGGCTTCTCCGCCTCCACCCCAGTAACTTCAGGAGTCTTCTCAGGTGCCTCTCACTGTTTAATCAAAAAAAGTGTTTCTGTGTAAGAGCACAGGAGAAATGCTTTGGTATCTAACAACACCCATATCTTATTTTATATCCATATGAAGCCAGGGTTGAACAGATTTCCCTCTGTTTAAGTTGTTCTGCCAAGCCCCCAGGAGGAGCGCCAAGTCTAACAGCCACCATGGGCTTAGCGGATAGCGGTGGTACTGCACTCCATGGCCCAGAAAGACTTTTTACATGGCGAAAGAAACGTCTATATTTCAGCGAATAATTTGTTTCAGGGTATATAAACTTACCAGTCCGAACACTTAAAGGTTCCTTGTTTAAAATGTCATGTTTTTAACATTTTTAACATTCACTAGTAGCGAATACAGAATTATTAAATTAGAAATGATGAACGCGCATAATGGACGCGAGCAGACCCACGGGACTGCGCCCGCCCGCTCACATGACTGTTCTCCCGAGGATGTAGCTAGCTGTAATAAATAATAGCGCTAGCTAATGGTTGTAATTCACCATGTGTTATGTTAATACAGAGTGAAGAGAATCACGTCATCATTAACCTGCAGGCTGCACTCTGCGAGAAAATATGAAATAAAAAAGAGTGAGACTGCGATAAAATAATGAATAAAAAGAGTGGGACTGCTGTGAGTGCAGGCAGCCCTGCCTGCACTCACAGCAGTCCCACTCTTTTTCTCTTTTTCTGTTACGTTAGCTCCAGTCATGAGCCCAGGGGCCTCCAACCTCTAGGGGGCCCCTCCAACACCCCACAAACTGTGTGAGCTTTTTATTTTATTTATTTTTTTGCTTATTAAATTAAAATAAAATGCATTAATGAGTGTGTGTATGTGTGTTAGCTATAATTTATTTACACACAAAAAGTATCATGATCAGTTTTTGCTGTGTCTGATGATGACAATGAGTCAGACAGGCCCGGATTGGCTAATCGGGAGCACCGGGAAAATTCCCGGTGGGCCGGTCTATTTTTTTGGCCGTGAGGGCCGTTGTTGTCATGGCACTGGGTTGAAATATGGATGCTGTCCCTATCAGGGCCGGATTGGGACTCATTTTCAGCCCTGGAGTTTCATGCCTTAGGCCGGCCCACTTTAGTTCACGACTAAAGGCTTAATTCATATTACTTTTATCCTATTCCCTTTCAATCGTGGGCTTTGTATATTCACTATTGTTTGATTAAAAACATAATGGGTCACTAGTAACACTTGGGCATAGAAAGTTGTTATATATATATATATATATATATATATATATATATATATATATATATATATATATATATATATATTGTAACTAATGTGATCACTGCAAAAAAAAAGAAATGCTTTTCTTACTTAGTATTTTTGTCTTGTTTCCAGTCCAAATATCTAAAAAAAATCTTACATCAAGATGCATTTACTAAACAAGTATGAAAAAACACCTCAAAATTAAATGATTTTTGCTTAAAACAAGCTACATTATCTGTCAAAAATAATTGTTTTAGATGTAGCTTGTTTTAAGCAACAAGAAAAAAACAAAATCACTTAATTTTTAGTTTTTTTTTCAGAAAACAAGACATAATTTCTTATGACATTTCTTTGTCTAGTAAATGTTTCTTGAATTAAGAATATTTAGGTATTTGAACTTGAAACAGGTAAGATACTAAGTAAGAAAAGCATTTTTTTCAGTGATAACGTTTTCTTATTCACACATTATGGTACATCAGCAGCTTACCTGTGTCTCACAGTGAGAGCATTAGTCTCTTCACACCTGGCTCTGTCTGACACTAAATGAAATGTTTTACATTTATTTCTCACCACAAATATCCCCTTTTTACAAAGCTTTCAAATCAAGTCAAGTCAGTTTCATTAATGATTCATTATTATTAATGTATAATAATCTCAGGGCATGTTTCATTGAGCAGGGCTCTGGTGTGGTGGGCTCATGACTGGAGCTAACGTAACAGAAAAAGAGAAAAAGAGTGGGACTGCTGTGAGTGCAGGCAGCCCTGCCTGCACTCACAGCAGTCCCACTCTTTTTATTCATTATTTTATTGCAGTCTCACTCTTTTTTATTTAATATTTTCTCGCAGAGTGCAGCCTGCAGGTTAATGATGACGTGATTATCTTTTGACTCCCTGCCCCCCCCCTTAAGTTAACGTTAAGGTAGTTAGGAGCAGTGCAAGATGCTCGCGACCGTGCAAAACAACGTTGTCTGCAAACCACCGTTCATGTATCAAACGTTTTTCTTGTAGCTGTTCAGCAGCAGCCGCCTCTAGTCCGGTTTGCTGCTAACAGTGACGAGCAGCGAGGCCCGGTAACGTTACCGAGCTCCAGTCATGAGCCCACCACACCAGAGCCCTGCTCAATGAAACATGTCCTGAGATTATTATACATTAATAATAATGAATCATTAATGAAACTGACTTGACTTGATTTGAAAGCTTTGTAAAAAGGGGATATTTGTGGTGAGAAATAAATGTAAAACATTTCATTTAGTGTCAGACAGAGCCAGGTGTGAAGAGACTAATGCTCTCACTGAGACACAGGTAAGCTGCTGATGTACCATAATGTGTGAATAAGAAAACGTTATCACTGAAAAAAATGCTTTTCTTACTTAGTATCTTACCTGTTTCCAGTTCAAATACCTAAATATTCTTAATTCAAGATACATTTACTGGACAAGTGAAATTATGTCGTTTTCTGAAAAAAAAACCTAAAAATTAAGTGATTTTGTTTTTTTCTTGTTGCTTAAAACAAGCTACATCTAAAACAATTATTTTTGGCAGATAATGTAGCTTGTTTTAAGCAAAAATCACTTAATTTTGAGGTGTTTTTTCATACTTGTTTAGTAAATGCATCTTGATGTAAGATTATTTTTAGATATTTGGACTGGAAACGAGATAAAAATACTAAGTAAGAAAAGCATTGTTTTTGCAGTGATCACATTAGTTACAATATATATATATATATATATATATATATATATATATATATATATATATATATATATATATATATAACAACTTTCTATGCCCAAGTGTTACTAGTGACCCATTACGTTTTTAATCAAACAATAGTGAATATACAAAGCTCACGATTGAAAGGGAATAGGATAAAAGTAATATGAATTAAGCCTTTAGTCGTGAACTAAAGTGGGCCGGCCTAAGGCATGAAACTCCAGGGCTGAAAATGAGTCCCAATCCGGCCCTGGCGTCAGGTTACCGCGGAAACTGTTGATAGCGGCAAGACAGACGGTAGAAGATCGTGTGGGGAAAAAGAGAGTTGAGGACATCGAAAAAACAAACATGGATAAAAAACGGTGGAGCAGTGGAGCCACAAAACGAAAAGCCAAAAGGGAGGATAGAAGAGAGGATGTAATGAGAAGAAACATGCCAACCATCTCCACTTTTTTTTAAAAATCGGCTCGACACAAATAAAGAGCCTGGCGGCGCCTGCTGTGATGCTAGCGAAGAGGAGTTCAGCATCACAGCCTCGCTAATATTTCAGATGAACCTGTCTTACCTGAACATCAGCCCCAGCACGAGTCGCACGACAATTCAGAAAACCACAGCCCGGCTGGAGTGACAGACACCTGTCCAATGCCCCCCCCCACCACCACCACAGTCCCCGACTCCCCTTGAGACCGAAACCGCTGAAGGCGGCAGAGACCCGGTGTTCTGACGGAACACCATACCCATCAGAATGGCATACCTTCGGTAAATGCGCATGTGCAGCAGTGAAATTTGTGGAATTGCGCATGCGTTAAATTTAAACCATCATTTCAGCATACCTAAGATTACAAGCGGTAAGTTTTGGTGTATTATATCGCATATTATATACACATTACTTAATTGCATGACTTGTACAATCAAAGGGACTATCAAAACAGCATACTCCTTTATAAACAATTTTTTTTAATAAACCAACCACCTGTAGAAACTGTATTTTTTTATTAAACAAAGGGGCTATCAAAACAGCATACCCCTTTATAAACAATTTTTTTAGTAAACCAACCATCTGTAGAAACTGTATTTGTATTAAACAAAGGGGCTATCAAAACAGCATTCCCCTTTATAAACTGTATTTTTATTAAACCAGGGGCTATCAAAACAGCATACCCTTCACAAACACTGGTATGCTGTTTTGACAAAGTAGGCTAAATTGACAGACCGCGCTATCAAACTAAACTTCCGGTATGCTATTCTGACAAAGTATGCTACATCGACAGAACACCGGCGGTGACGGGTAGGTTAACGTAGGCTACATTACCAGTTTGACAGCCTCAAAACGTAGGCGAATCTGTTAGCCTACTTTTCCCCCTTATTAAAAACCTTAATAGGCTAATTATAGATGCCTGGATCTGCGCCGAAGCCTTCCGAACCTGCGTCCACCAACCCACCTAAATTAAAATGTTTTTTCTGATTTAGCTAGAGCTCCTCTGACCTGTCCCTGTATGATATGCTGCTTTTTAAATCATGTAACGTTGTTGTATTAATGTTGACTGTTCATTTTTATTATCAGATACGCGGTCTAGGCTTATCAATACATAATAGGCCTATGTGGGACTAATTCTCTAGTTGAGTGTACTTTCACGTAATAGGTCTATTTCACATAATATTTTAAAAGTTCGTCTTCTGCCGTCAGTTCAAGAAGTAGCAGCCTTTCGCCAGTTGCGGTTTTTGGCTCGGGCAAAGCGGACACACGGGGTTCGGCACGAGCTATGTGTGTGTGTGTGTGTGTGTGTGTGTGTGTGTGTGTGTGTGTGTGTGTGTGTGTGTGTGTGTGTGTGTGTGTGTGTGTGTGTGTGTGTGTGTGTCTGTGTGTGTGTGTGTGTGTGAGCCCGTCCTACCAAAGCAGAGAATTAGCTACACACATAGTTCATTATAGGTTAAGTATATTAATATTAAATATATTTGGAATATGCACACTCTCAGTTTGCTACATTGCATAGCATTACTGTATGTGTTGGGGTACATTTTCATATAATTTATATACAAGTGGACACCTGAGTATTACCACCATATTGATATAAATACACCCAAAACAAGCTTTTAGGGATGTTGTAGTCAAATATTGTGATTGTAATGTCATAATGCATCAACAAAGTAATCTGTATTTTCTGTCTATAAAAACTACTAATCAATTAAAGGTTAAGGCTGGTGATAGTCTGTATTCTTTTATTTTTTTATTTTAATGTTATGTTGTCATTACATTTCAGGAAATTATGACATAGAATAAAATAGTTGCCACAAGTACAGCTTTCCTGTAAGTCAGGGGTGTCGAACTCAAACACACAGTGGGCCGAGATTAGTCAGGGGCCAGACTGGTTCAACGGTTATTGAAAACGTATTGCAACAATCTTATTGCACATATTGAACCTGAAACTAACAAGGCCTATAGATTATTGCCTATAAAACATACATTCATTAGGAAATAAAAGAAATTAAAATAAATAAATATGTGTTCATAGTAAGTCAGATGTTTATTAATCTACATTATTATTTGCTTATATTTCAGAACCACATCCAACTTCATGTTTGAATTGTAAATAAAAGTCAGACAGGTTCAAGTTCTTACTGGGCACCCTACAGCTGGCCAGTTTTCAAACAAAAGCCTTCTTGGTTCGTCTTTCCACTGTTCCAACAATCACCTCTCTGGTTTAATTCACCCATTTACAGATGAAAATATGCTGGCTCTATACATGCTAAAAGTATTGATTATTTACATGGAATCTGGCGTGTTTGAAGTGTCTGAGCCGTCTCATGTTAAAGGAGAATTCTGGTCGATTTCAACACGTAGCTCTGTTTGTAAATTTGGAATGCTGTCAGTAGCGAAACAAATCCGGAAATCAACTGGAATTCTCCTTTAAACAAAAAGGATCTTACAGCCTGGTTTGTGGCTGCCGGTTACAGTGTTCTAGCCCAATAATGGACCAATGTCAAAGATTATTGTTCACATTAGTCACTTAAACCCCTATGCATGGGAAAATAGGGTCCAGGTTAACTCTTTCATTTAGTATTGAGTCATTTTGCCTCTGTCATATTTATTTTTTTCCTGGTAAACCTTATGAAGAACTTTTCTCTGACTGCTTTGATCTGCAGTCCATAGATAACGGCGTTCAGAGCAGGAGGGACCACGTGGAACAAGATGGAAGCCAGCTTCCTTTGGTCTGACAAGTCGGGGAAACGATGGAGAACGATGATGATGCCGCCTGACACAAACATGATGATGTAAACAGCCAGGTGGGTGGCGCAGGTCTTCAGTGCTTTGCTGTTCAGAGCTTTGTTCTTACTACTCAAACACACCATGGCGATTCTCAGGTAGGTGAGCGTGACGCTGCCAAGGGACGAGCCCAGCAGCACCACCGTGTAGCCGAGACCGTAGATGTTATTGATGACAACGCTTTCACAGGACAGTTTGAACAAGGACGCGTTGTCGCAGAACGGGTGAAGTATGACCCACCTGCAGCGTGACAAACGGACGCTGAGGCCCACGAGGATCACGACCATCAATAAAGCCACCGCCCAGGCTGACACCGACAGCGACACCACAATCCTGTTTGTCATAATGGTGGCGTACCGCAATGGGTTGCAGATGGCCACATAACGATCAAAAGCCATGATCATGAGCACCGTGTGAGTGGTGCTTGCATGAAAGTGAGCACAAAACGCCTGAATGACGCACTCGTAATAATGAATGTACCGGTCTGTGATTGGGATAAAAATGTCACTCAGCAAGGGAGGGATGATGGCTGTCGCCCCAAAAACATCATTGATGCTCATGTTACAGAAGAGTAGATACATGGGCAGGTGGAGGCTCCTGTCTGCAAAGATCAGCACCACCAGGCCGATGTTGGACACCATGATGAAGACGTAGATGAGGAGGAGGAGGATGAAGGTGGGAAAGGAGGACTCAGGGCTGACCTTTAACCCCTCCAGCTGGAGAATATCCATGTTGAAAGTTCCATTGTCCATTCTGCAGAGGATAACAATTTAAATATCATGTTGAGCCAGATTGAACCAAAGGTTTGAACCCCAAACCCTAACCCCCTAAACCTAACCCCCTAACCCATAAATCAAGTTATTGTTAAACACAACTTTAGTCCTACTTTATGGTAAAATTAACAACTGAACTTGGTGCTTCGGATTTGATTCTTTTACATACCGAGATTATATTGTAAATCTTGTCAATTAAAATGTTTTTTAAGTGTGAATTGATGCGGAAGTTCCCCTTAAATACCACAGTAAGATTTGAATAAACAGTTGTTCATGGCTCTTTCCTTTTATCAGATTTTCTGCTTTTCAATTTCTTTCGCTCAGTCTGGAGGTAGCACAGAAATCTAAACAACTTTTTGATATAATTTACAACAATTTATAGTCTTTGTTTAATAGTTCATGGTTCTTTCCCACATTTTATCAGATTTTCTGCTTTCACTCAGTCGGGAAGTTTCGCAGAAATCTAAATAACGTTTTGATACAATTTTAGATAAACATTTATAAGCAGCAGTTAAGAAATTTTAAAATTACTTTTTATAAATGTATACGAACAGAAACATACTGTTTGTAAAATCGCACAGAATTATTTCGCCACACTTCTCCATTTTTAAATCTAAATGGACATTTTGGTATGTTTCAACCTGGACTCTATTTTCTCATGTTGGTGTCTAAGTGACTGATGGGAACAACAATCTTTGTCCATCAAAAATTGGTCCAGTATTTTGGCAAGACGAAGAAAGCTGCAATGTAACGTTTATGGGCAAATGTTCACTGTCAGTTAGCGTCCACTAAAAGTTCAAATATACAAATCTTTAAGTCAAACATTGACACTGCACCTGATCACGTTCAGTTAACTGTAGAACCAGAATTTCACATTTTCTTGCACAAAGAAAGAGTCTTACTGTTCATGTTTCATGTTGGTTAAAACGTTCATCTGTCTCCAAAGTCAAAACAGGAAACACCTAAATTAAAGTCACAACAATCTACTAGAAGGAAGTAGATTGTGCAAACAGTGATTAATAACAGATTGGGCCACTTAACGAAAACAAATGATTTCCTAATTATTTTCTGCCATTTAGGCTACAAAACATTTCAGTTTACTACAATGTGTATCACAGCCTATGTGTACGTCTACAGCCGGCAACTTTCCCTCTAAATTTGCCTCAATAACTTCAACCTTGAGTTTCTATAGACTAGTTATTTGATAAGACTAAAAAAAGAACAAAAAAAGTCTTAAAGGAAAATGGAGATGATGATAGTAAAGGTTTCTGTCCCCTATACTAGAATGACAATATTACTGCAAAACAGTTTCAATAATTACTGGACATGCCGCTTTAATGAAAACAGAAGATATTTCCTAAAACCACGCTACAACTCGTCTGTCTCTTCCAGAATCTGTCAAACCTGGAACATCACATCTCTCAAATCTATAAAACAGTGATCCTGGAGAATCTCAGACGATAGTTATACCATTGTTTTACTTTATTTGTTTGTACATATGTACTTTTAAGCTTTGTACGTGCTCTTGTATGTTTTATTTTAATGCCATCGATCTGCCAGGGACTACAGATGAAAATTAGCCTGTCATGTTTTGTGGTGACTAATGTTTAAATAAAAGAAACACAGAATAGCAACAGTGAGTTAACTGTTCTCAGAACATATCTGTACTGTTTTTATAAAACAAATATGAACAGTAAATAAAACAGCGTTCACCATGCTTTAGTTAAATGATTTTAATTTCTTTAAAACACTTTGAAAATCTAACATCTGGAAGATTGTTTTCCAGTTTGCCAAAACACATTTCATTTTGTTCGTCAACGTTAACATTTCAGTTAGGTATCTTTTTCTACACAACATGCAGATACATTTCATTCAATATTCAGTGAGCAGTGGAAAACATTGCTAGGCTGAGTGAGTGTGTGTCAGGTTTACCTGTTGACGTGAACCTCCTCCAGTCAGACCCGAGTTGGACTGCAGAATCTTTCTATAAACTGTCTGAGCAGTACTATAAGCCAGACCTCCACTGGGGGCCCTGAGGGCTTTAATGTCTTCATACCCGAATCATTTAATGTTTTTAAGTTTCATTCAACTTTGTTGAACTTGTATGAAGTGCATTGTGTTCTTCACAGATGTTATCTTCTTCAGCTTTTCTGCACATGACGCACGAGTGCTTCAACGACCATAAGTTCTGTCTAAAAACCTAACTCTTCAAACTGCCATACTCAGCATAATTATATAGTATGTGTCTGTTGTTTATTACTTTGTATTTCTGCTTGGTCTTTGTTGTGCATCTGTTTTTATCTTTTATTATTTGTACATGTAAGGTGTCCTTGAGTGTCGAGAAAAGGCACCCATGAATTAAGGTATTGTAATTATTTAAAGTACCTTTATTATAAGTCTAATCTTGATCTTATGCTTAGCATTGTGTTTACTTATATCACTATGCAAGTAAGTAAAGATGCAAAGTAAGGTGATGAAGTAGAAGAGTGCCAAATTTCCACGTAATAAAGGATGGGTCAAACAGGAATTTCACCCAGTTTGAAAATTAGTAAAAGTAAATGACAAGTTTTATTTTACTTTTCAAACAAACAGGAATTTTACCCAGTTTGAAAATAGTTAAATGACAAGTTTTCTTTACTTCAAGGAATAAACAGAGCTAAGTCACATTCTGTGTCACATGCGGAAGTGAAGGAACGTAACAGATGTACTGATGTAACGCAAACCCTGATCTCTTTTTAAACTTAACTAAGAAGGACTCAAGACCCCCCGTGAAGCTTTGGAGATCCCTCGTGGGGGATCCTCAGCTTGGGGACCACTGCTGGAAACAAAAACTATGTTAAGTTCGAATGTCACATTCTATTCAGCAAGTAGTTTTGGTGCCTAAACCTAACCAAATTGTGACCGTTTCGCAATGGTAACGATGTGTTTAACCGTGTCCGTTACTTCCTCTGGTTCATATGTGAGGAAGGAAAATACTCCGGTGGGTCGTAATAGAGGGGAGGAATAAACCACCGATATCGTCGTATGGTTTGGAGGACTTGTTGGTGTTGGGTTTTTCCCAAATGATGTACAGATTCTTAGGCATTCTTTTATCAAATGGCTTGAAAAATACTGCAAATAGCTGCCATAAACGGGGAAGCATTCCCACGGACCCTCCTAGGATTGGGTTATTGGGTTTGATTTATTTAACAGATGTAGAGGGAATTATGTCTAAAATAAGGCCCTAGGGCCTGTCAAATCTGACTCCAATGTATTAATTCCCGCACCTTCTTACATCAGACTTAAGTTTACCAGAACACAAGGATCAATCAGAGACAAAGAGTTCAGTTAAGCAAAGTTTACTGAGTCCAGCATAAAAGGTTACAACACAATTTTGGGTTCACAAACAGCATCTAAGACAATTCGCGCATAATGAACCTAGAGGTTAATAACATATGTGTACCGAGTCGATCGTTCTCTGGGAGATGTTTTCATGCTAATCGAATGTGTCTCTAGCTTGTAACAAGCTACCGCAAACCGGTGATTAGCTGCTAACGCTAGCTTTCGGGGGCAGAGGGTAAATCGCTATTTTATACCACTAACAAGGCTCAAAATAGCACCACACTTCAGCAGTAGCAAAATGAGGGTCCCTATGTGTAAACGAAAGCATTGAGAACTTTGTAAGTGTACAGACAGTTTATTAAAAAGATAGACTATAAAGACAGTAGCCTTCATGTTTACATGCAGGCACCATCTTGGAAAACAGTCATGGCCAGTTGAACCACGAACGCTGTGTTTGAGCTGTTACTGGTTACTGGTTGCACGGCACTATTTTGAGCCTTGTTAGTAGTATAAAATAGCGATTTACCCTCTCCCCTGAAAGCTAGCGTTAGCAGCTAATCAAAAAATATACCACAATGATTAACTTAAAAGTCCAATATGTAATACTGACAGCTAGTGTTTAAAATAGTTACTGCAGTACAAATTCAAAATACTGGAGAGAGTCGTCTCCCCCGCCCCTCCTCCCCAGACTCGAAGTTCACGTTGGTTGCCAGGCTGAGACCGGAGCATCCAACAATGTTGCTAGACGCTTGTCTCACATAACCAGACATTACTCCACAGCACAGCGGAGTAGCTAACGTTAGATGCTGGCTATATTGACAGTCATAAAAGCCCGTGCTCACACGGAGCTCTGTACCCAACTGACACACACACTTTTTCGGCTTAGAATTAGCTACAGTAGGAACCGCTAAAAATACAACAAAATTCGCCGTCCTCTTCACACGCCAAAACAGACACACTTCCTCGGCTTAGAATTATGATAGGAACCGCTAAAAATACCACTGCCTTGCACTCCTTTTCCACCCGACTGAAATACACACTTTACTAGCCTTAGAATTACACAATCGCTAAACACACTGCAAACTCAAGTTCCTCTCTTTCCGACTTAGCTACAGCCCCCCCTCTTGGCTCCAAATAACTCACCGTTGTCGGCTAGCTATGGCCGCTGAACAGGCTAAACGGTGTAAACAGCAGTGGCCCGCCTGCCTGGTCCTCCGGTAGCGTTAGCAATTAGCAGGGTTAGCATGGCGGCGTTAGCCAGGACCAGTCGGAATCACTGGCTGTCTCAGTTGTTTTTGCGAGTAACCAACGCGGCTACTCTAGCTATACAATTCAATGGAAGTAGCTACACGAATGTTGAAATGACACAAAGTCCTCGTCCCTAGTGGCTGTGATAAATTAGCCTAAAGCTAATGCTTACTTGTTCAGGAGGAAATTAGCCAACTCAGCGTCCTTTTGGGCTGCAAGCTGTCTCCATCTTTCAAATACATCTCCAATATTAACCCGGGGTTTGTTACGTCTCTGGTCAATCAACTGTTAGAAACATGCTGTTTTTTTAATGTCGGGTATAATCTATCTCTGTTGATCCCATTCATTTGTTTGGTGCATTCATGGCTGTACTAACGTTACAGCTGCAGCGCGCTGGTTTACGTGTTTACAGTTATATCTGGCAACCCGGCCTGGCTGTCAAACTGGGCAGTTGATAACAACACACAGGCCAAAACATAAATTCCGTCACGGATCGTAAATTTCAAAAAGAAAAAAAATGTAGCATTGTTGTCAGAAAAGATAGTATTTCAGCTTAACATGTTTCCTTAATATCTGATGAGGCATTGGTGTCATTTTTGGATTTATTACAGTACAAATATTACATATTGGACCTTTAAGGGACTTTTCTACATGACAATAGTTTGAGACTTTTAAGTTACGATTTAGATTGCATCATAGCACAGAGATGGCACTTGTGAAAATTACAAATGGCCTTCTGCTTCAGACAAATGACTTGTTTCCATAGTTATTAGATCTTAGTGTTGCATTCGACACTATTGACCATACTATCCTGTTACAGTGTTATTTTACAGTATACGTTTCAGAAACTTTTTGACAGTGCTATTTTCCTATATAACTGTGATGTTGAGCATGTAACAACTTTTTCTGGTGGTGGTGGCAGTAACAGTTTCCTGTTGTACGATGAAACAACATTGCGGGTAATGATGAAAACAATAATAATAGAATCACAATAATGTACACAGCCTTGTTATTTCTCCTTCAATTTTGTGGATACTCAGCTAACTTCTCTATGTTGTGACTGTTTTAAACTGGAAGTCCTTTGAGCGCAACACTACCTTGACTCCTCACCAGTAGTATGTGCTGTCCACAGGGATGATGTGGTCTTGCGTTTTTCCCACCAAACGCCAATAAAGCCTTATCCTCACTCATAATGAGGGAGGGTCTCTAAACTTTACAAATTTATTTCTGATCCTGGCAAATAATTACCAGTAGAAGCCATATGGCATAGGGAATTGGTACATCTAAGAATCCAGATCATCAACTAATACATTACAAATTTGCTCATGTACCTTATCCCTAGAAGGCGGCATTCTATGAAAATTACTACATCTCCCAATTGTGACCTACAGTATGTCCACTCGATATCCTGGGGTCGTTTATGCATATGTACTGGGAATGCCCTGATGTGGTTATAGGCTAGTGACAAATGGTCAAAAAGGGCTTTAGTTTCTGAGATACCCCTACCGGAGTTAGAACTAAACCCAACAATATTTATCCTCATCTCTAAGGTCTCCCATATATGAAATTGATTCTTGGCTAAAAATATTTTACTGCTAAGCTTGTTAAATTAACAGATATTGTTATACACCCCTAAACCAAAAAAGGACTAAAATATAGCCTGTCCGTATGGGAGTTAAGGCATATAAACTAATACAGATCAATCACACAAGCTCTGAGAGCTTTGACACTTGGCATGTTTGTAGTCAGGAAGTTGCTTTACCTACTACAAAAGACGTGTGAATATCTTAATGTATGGAATAGAGACCTATAAACACATACCTAAAATAGGCGAACATGCAAAAAATCAATATCTATGCAGAATGTTTTCATTTACTTTGTGGTTACTTTGCCAGGGATTATCATAGAAACACACACTCCAAAAAAGGGGTGTCTAAAAACAAGATTAAAAAAAAAACATCTGAGGGAAAAGGTACTCAAAACAATGGGAGTGAGTGGAATTATCTGTCCATGCAGCAAGATAATTTCACTTGACAAGATTTCTTGAATTAAGATTGTTAAATCTAGTGTCAAGGAAATTATTCGTAATAACACGGGGTAAGTAAATAAAGATTAAAGTGAAACAAATGAAGACTATTGAGCAGAAACCAAAGTCTAGTTATTGAGTATTTATTCTCATTTGCAGATGGAGAACACCGTAACACATGCACCTCAGTACGAGTGAAAGAGCGCTCTGAGTTTCAACTCACAGAAGAAACCAACATATAGTAAAACAAAACAAATGGTGACCGCCTTCCTCCCCCCTCATAGATCTTGCAAAGACCCAGTTACACAAACACAAAGCAAAAAGTCATGTCATGCCTTTTGGCCCAGTTCAACCCAAGTCATAACACCTTTCCTTGTCTCAGCTGCTGGGGGAAAACAAAACTGTTTTAGAGACACTGTAGGATTCTGTTTACGGTGCCTAATCTAAACTTGTTCTAAACACACGTCAGTAAAGACCTCGGGAAAAAGACACTTCAGTCTTCAGTTAATCAAAGTTTATAGTTTTAGCTGTTCATCTGTTAGAAACCATTTTCTAAGTTAACACATACAGTAAACAGATTAATCCTAATAAAAGAATGTGCTTTAAATGTAATTTTGCCATTACATTTCACCCTTTTGATTATATATATATATATATATATATATATATATATATATATATATATATATATATATATATATATATTAGGGCTGTCAGTTTAACGCGTTATTAACGGCGTTAACGCAAACCCATTTTAATGCCAATCATTTTTTTAACGCACGTTTAACGCATAGAGAGAGCAACGGGATCTGTTAGTCCACTTCTTTAACTGTCTATGGCCACGCCATGTCCCGCCCTATGAAGCAGCTGATTGGTTTGGTTTAGGCATTTCACCGCAAGTAGTTAGGATAGTGGATTGGTCAGGGGATAGGACCTGAACTAATGGAGTTACGTTACCTTGGACGCCTGGCCAATAGTAGTGATTGAAGGGCGGGTCTTGTAATTTCGCAGACCGGAAACAAAACAGACACAAGCCTCGGCCGGTTTGAGCTTGCTAGCCGCGTAGCTAGTAGGCTCGTCACGGCAATTAGCTTCGGAGCAAGTAGTGACTCTACAGTCAGTGAGAGAAACAAAGTGTCTCCTCTGTTCTTTCTGACCACGGTGGGAAACCTGGAGCAGGAAAACCCTCTCCTTGATTTTACGTTGGTTATGAACGAGAACGAGAACCAGGAAATGAGTCACGGGAAACCAGTTGCTATGACGACGGCTATGCCGCTGACGACGCTATGAACCCATAGACACATAGCATAGACAGTAGGACCAGCCACGCTCGCCTCAGGCATGAGGCAGTACTATCTGCAATGGAAAATAGAGGTAACAGCGTTACATTATGTGACAGATTATTAGTTCCAAGTGTGAATGTTAAAATGAAATTGAACATAACGTATATGACAATGTTGTTTTCAATAAAAAAAACATTGTCACAAAGCAAGCCAATCTACTTTTCCATGCTGATAAGAGAATTAAAATGAGAAAATATAATGGGACAAAAAGAAATCGAGGGACATTTAGAATAGATAAAAATATGCGATTAATCGCGATTAAATATTTTAATAGCTTGACAGCACTAGTATCTTTTGGTATGCATTTCAGAAAAAAATGGTTAGGATTCAGGTGTAATTGCAAATGGTGATTAATCATGATTAATCCACTGAAAATTGTGATTAATTTGATTAAAAATTGTAATCATTTGACAGCCCTAATATATATATATATATATATATATATACATATATCACAAGTGTTTTTGAGGAGTACAAAATAAGTCCTCTGTATAAATCAGGAATAATAAAAATACAGAATAGTCTGTAATCAGAGCTAAAGCTTAAAGACTTCAGTCTTCAGTTAATCAAAGTTTATAGTTTTAGCTGTTCATCTGTTAGAAACCATTTTCTAAGTTAACACATACAGTAAACAGATTAATCCTAATAGAAGAATCTGCTTTAAATGTAATTTTGCCATCACATTAGAAATAAGCAAGTCTACAAAGGTATTTAGAAGGCTTAAAATAAGATGAAAATGCTGGTTATAAGATCAGATTACTGAAAATTTTACTTTTTACAGCCCCAAAATAAGTAAAATATATTAAATATAACCCTAAAATTCTCGTTTTAAGATGAGATTACATAAAGTTTAACTTTATACAGCCTCAAAATAAGTGAACTATACTAAATATAAGCAATTACATATTTAGTTTTCTTACTTTTCACAAATTAAGCTGAAAATTAGTTAAAAAAACATTCAATTTACAAAAAGAATACTCAGTATTAGTGAAGAATGACTAAGCTCTGTCTTAATGTAAGCTGGTTTATCTTGAAATAAGGCTTACTTCATCTTAAAACTAAACTTTAAAATCTAAAGCCTGTCCTTATTTTTAGAATATACATCTTGATGGTACAGAAATCACAACCAGAATGGCTTATAAGCGCCGTCAACATTTATTTAACACTTAACATCATCAGCAGTGTCAGAGTTGCTATGCATCTTTACCATCAATCTTTACAATAAAGACTGTAAATCTGAGTTTCTCCGCAAAGAGTCATGCAAAATGATGCATATATTGAATAAGATAAGGCCTCCTTTGCATATTTAAACACAACATTTCAGAAAACGTGTAATACAACAAATAACTGCCTTAATGAAAGTAATCAAAGTACGTTTCACGGTGATATCTATCAGGTAAAATGTCAACCCTTAATTCTTGTGTTTACCAGAGATGTGCTCGTACGTTTCTTGGAAATAAGTCATACAGCATGAAAAAAGCATAAAACATGACTTATCGACTAAAGAAATCTAAGTTGACTAAGACCAAAACGACCGATTAGTCGACTAATCGACTAAGAGGGAGCAGCCCTACTACTGGAACACCTGTGAGTAATTTAAGCAAATAACTAAGGGATACTGTAATAAGCTTGTGGAATACACAAAACTATTGTAGGCACAACTAACAATAACAAGAACAACTGACATAACAAAATACTCCTTGACATTCAGCTACTTCTCAATTAAAGATTTCCAATCAGCCATTGCTTTCTTGTATGCACTAGTGGCATCTTGATTGTGGATTGTGTCACAAATTACCTCTGTTTGAATAACAGAGAGGAGCGTTGCAACACATTTTGGATATGTTAAGTGCAAAGTGTAGTAGTATGCCATTAACACCAACATCCCATCTTCCTGCAGGAGGGTGGTCACAGGTACGTTACCCACAGCCACGATGGTGGCTGATCCATCAGAAAGCAGAACTGGGGAGGAGAGAGGACGCTTCTCCAGGTACAGGCCAGGGTCTTCACCTGACTGGAACAGAATAAAAAGAACAATGTGTAGAGAGTGAGAAGACATTAAACTTGAAAGTACTATAAAAATAATTTTTAGATTAAATGATCAGGTTGCAACCAATGACTTGAACACTCTTAAATTAAACTCACGTTTAAAAACTCATACTGATTTATGATCAGACTGGAAGAAATAAATATGAATTACTTTACGATGGGGCAGTGGGGGAAATGTGTTTAAAAACATTTGTTTGACTGATCAAGGTGTAGGAATTTAGAATGGATTAAAAACTGATACAAGCTGATGCAAGGTGGTATATTTTTTATTTTTTATGGAATGAATGAATGGATTAATTAATCAAAGGTTTTAAAACACTTCTTGGTATTCCTTTCTATACACACCATTTGAGGGACACTAGAGGAACTTCTGTTTTCTGTTTTTTCTTTTTGCATAAATTAGGTCATATCTGTGATTGTGAACTCAGGGTGTATTGTTACTGTAAATCTGAACATACACAACAATGTGAGAAAATAAGACACTTCAAAGAGGACAGTAAGGAATCAACACAAAAATGTTCTTACCTTCAGGATATGAAGAAGTGCCTCACAGCTATTTCCAAGCTTCTTTGGTGGTGAAGTTGGTGAGGGGAAAAGGGATGGGAGTGCACTGAAGAAGACGGCACTGGTGAAAATTACAAACGACCTTCTAACTGCTTCAGACAAAGGACTTGTCTCCATACTTGTCTTACTAGATCTTAGTGCTGCCTTTGACACTATTGACCATACCATCCTGTTACAGAGACTGGAACATTTAGTTGATATTAAAGGAATCACACTGAGCTGGTTTAAGTCCTATTTCTATGATCGATCTTAATTTGTTAATGTTAATGACAAATCCTCCAAGTACGCTAAAGTTAACCATGGCGTTCCACAAGGCTCAGTGTTTGGACCAATTCTATTCTCCTTATATATGCTTCCTCTAGGCAATATTATTAGGAAACACTCAATTAACCTTCACTGTTATGCAGATGACACCCAAATTATACTTATCAATCAAACCAGATGAAACCAGTCAGTTAGCTAAACTTCAAGCATGTATCAAAGATATAAAATCATGGATGACCCACAACTGTCTGATGCTAAACTCAAGCAAAACTGAGGTGATTGTGCTAGGATCTAAACAACTTTGAAACTTACTATCTAAAGATATAATACCTTGGATGGTATTGCCCTGGGCTCCAGCACTACTGTCAGAAATCTAGGAGTCATTTTTGATCAGGATATATCCTTTAATGCCCACTTAAAACAAACCTCAAGAACAGCCTTTTTTCATCTTCGTAACATTGCCAAAATTAGGAACATCCTGTCTCAGAACGATGCTGAAAAACTAGTCCATGCATTCGTTACTTCCAGGCTGGACTACTGTAATTCCTTACTATCAGGAAGCTCAAACAAGTCACTTAAGACTCTCCAGCTGATCCAGCACGTGTACTGACAAGAACTAAGAAAAGAGATCATATTTCTCCTGTATTAGCTTCTCTGCATTGGCTCCCTGTAAAATTCAGGATTGAATTTAAAATCCTCCTTCTGACCTACAAAGCTCTAAATGGTCAAGCACCATCATATCTTGAAGAGCTCATAGTACCTTACTGTCCCACTAGAGTATTGCGCTCCCAGAATGCCGTGTTACTTGTGGTTCCTAGAATCTCTAAAAGTAGAATGGGAGCCAGAGCCTTCAGCTATCAGGCTCCTCTCCTATGGAACCAGCTCCCAGTCTGGGTCCAGGAGACAGATACTGTCACCACTGTGATGGCAAATTACATTTAACACTGTTAAGTTAGTGTGTTTAGATTATGGTTTAAACTTAGAAAAAGGTTTCTAACAGATGGAATAGCTGAATGTATAAAGCCCTGGCTGAGAAAGAACTCTGAGACCTTTCTCGAAGGCCTCCGGTCATCTGTTTATCCAAACAACCCTTGATAAGGGGACAGAGGCGCCATAAACTCTCTTATTAGACACAGTTTATTTTCTTCAACAGATGAGACTGCGTAGATGTTATGTCTTCTCCTGTCAACTAGGCCAAAAGGCTTGACATGACTCTTTGCTTTTTGTTTGTGTAAGCTGTGTTAGAAGGAAGCCAGGGAGGGGGTGGTTTGAAAGTGACCATTTGTTTTTTTCTCTATTGTGACTGTCTGCTTGAAGGTGAATTAGAACGCTCTGGCACTCGTATGAGAGTACATGTGTTACAGCGTTTCTCCATTGATCAATGAGAATAAACACTCAATAACCAGACTTTGATTTCTGCTCAATAGTCTTCATTTGTTTTGCTTCAATTCAAACCTTTTATATACTTACCCCGTGTTGAACCGGAATAACTTCCACCACAACCACATTCAAGAGTAAACGTAAGACTCTCCTCTTTGATAAAGCCTATAGTTAGGGAGTGAGGAGTTGCAGCATCTGCCTAGCCTGGCCCACCTGCTTCTCTGTCCAGAAATGCTTGTTACTAACCTAGCCCTGGGAGCTTGCTCCCCGGAATCTTTCTGTTTCTTTTCACCCAAGATGAAATCCCGGGATTAGGATGGCACCAAAATCATGGTTCCAGCTGTTGCCGTGGTTCTGCTGAAATTCCCTGCTATGCCGTGCTGCTCCCTGCGCTACTACAACCACTATTTCTAGTCACCGTTTCATTATCTATACTGTGATACACCCCAACGGCACGTCAGACACCACCTACCAAGAGCCTGGGTCTGTCCCAGGTTTCTTCCTAAAAGGGAGTTTTTCCTCGCCACTGTTGCACTAGTGCTTGCTCTTGGGGGATTTTTTTTTTTTTTTTTTGTAAATTATAGAGTGTGGTCTAGACCTACTCTATCTGTAAAGTGTCTTGAGATAACTCCTGTTATGATTTGATACTATAAATAAAATTGAATTGAAATTGAATTGAAATTGAATTGTGAACTCCACTAAAGAATAGAAAGATGAACTGAAAGGTCTGAATATGGTATAAATAACAATACATTTGCATATGAAACAGCAACTTACCTCTACGGACATCCAAAGGGAAAGGGGGTTTCAGGGCTTTCTTCCACACACCATAGAACTGTACCTTGGCACAAAAGTCTGCCCATCTTCCTTTGACTTCCTCGACGTATCTGCTGTTGGTGCCACCTACTATGCGCCGCAGCTCATCCATTGCCTAAGACAGCATTGTGCACAGTTATTCAACCATTCACAATGCATTGTACATTTAGAACACAGATAGATAGACAGTAATTCAAGTGCGGGTAGTAAAAAAAAACACATTTCGAACATCTTTGAAGCATGGATATGCCTCAAAGATTTTTGCAGGTCGGTCTTCTTCCCTTGAAACATCTGCATCAATGAAAGCCCGTCTGGCCTCAAACTCAAGGTCCAAAAGTTGAGCAACATCGTTGTGATTGGGTTTTGCATTGGGCTTATTGTACATGTTGCTCAAGGTTCTGTAGTGCCTAGCCTGCATCTTCAGATTGTCCTGGCCGACTGAAATGATAAAAAAAACATTTCAATGTAAACACTTCAACAACAACATGGGAAATAAAGAGTGGTTAAAATAAATACAAAATGCTTAAAAGTTTATGTTTGAATATGTGGGGAAAAAACAGAGGAAAGGAAATGAAATAAGTATATGTATGTACTGATTGAACAAATGATATGTAATGATTGAACTAGTCACTAATTAGTTACTTAAAACAAACAAAAAACTATACATGAATGTTTGAAATGCTTCATAATTAAGTAATTGCTGACCCAAATCAAATTAATGAACTTAATTGAAATAAGGCCAATACAATAATTTGATATTGTTTACATCAATATGAACAAAGTGAGTTGATTGATTTATGTCTGAAAAAAGTGTGTTCATCAACATCCACAATCTTAGGAAATAATTGATAAAAAATTTAAATTGAATCTCCAAAAGTTTAGACTCTAATTTGCCACTCTGAAAGCCATTATCCATTATGGATAACAGGCTGAGAGGTGTGCTGAGGTGGACTTACCAACAACATCCTTTGCAGGTGTGGTTGGTGAAGCGATCACAATCCTGGGTGAGGAGCCTGAGGCTGATTCGGGTGGCAGCAGTAAGGTTTTGGTTCCACTCTTTGGCTTCCTTGGCACAGAGGAGGGTAGTTGTAGTGGGGATGCTTTTTTGGGAAATAATGAAAACATTCTTAATACAATTAAAAGCATGATGACAAGCAAAAACAGGCAGATATAAACACAGTGCATGCCTAGCCATGAACTCTGGTTCAACAAATGTGGACAACTATAGTTTCATTACACGATTAGACAAAAACAAGTTGTATGACGGCACCCTTTCATTTTTTGCCCACAATTTGCACACCTGCACTGGAGTTGTCCTCGCTGATGTCATCATTGCTCTCAAGAAGTATGGTATTATCACTCGAGTTGCTTGTGTCTGTCCAATCTGTCTCCATGTCTTGGTTGTCTACACTGGCCACTCCTCTTTGTGGTACGGAGCCCTGCCTCTTCCTTGGGGATCTCATATTTTGGAGTCGCTTGTACATTTTGGTGTAGATGGTCAGCTGTAGTAAAAAAATGTTAGATATGTTGTCTTGTTGCTGACCTGCCCACAGTTTTGGTTTAGATAAATAAAAAATAAAATATTACTTACATATGGCATATTTGGATCAGCATCACGTAACATAGGGTAATAGTCGACAATCTTCTGTGACATGGCTCTCATTTCCAATTTGGAGGGGTATCTTACTTCTTTCCCCATGGGACTAGCATGCAGGATTGCAACCATGCTGGTGATTGTGTTCCTTACAAGTCTGCAACATAGCTCCTTTGACATCTTGTAGTTCTTTTCCTTTCCATTGCAGAGCAATGCAAAGTACTGACTACGCAAAATTTTTAACTCAGAATCTGTGTACACCACATACTCTGGAGGGTCTGGCATTTTCATTGTTTTCTCAGCAGATATGGGGGTTGAGGCTTGAGGCTGGCATGGTGGCATGGCACTAGTTGAGGACATAATCCTACTTCCACTGCAAGTGCTGGGATCTTGGTCCATAGTATTTTCACACTATTAGGATTATGTAGGATGAAAACAAAATGCATTAGGACTAAGGGTGCTCCGATCAGGATTTTTGAGGCCGATCACCGATCACCGATTGCTGGAAGACGTATCGGCCGATACCGATAACCGATCACCGATCACTTTTATGAACTGAAAATTACGCCATTACATAACAGTCACACATGTTTAGAGAATGTATCAGTAACGGTTTGGCTTTCTGTCCTAGCTCAAAATCTAAAAAATGTCCTTTCAAGGTTCAAGGTTCAAGGAGTCTTTATTATCCCCGAGGGGCAATTCGTTGTGCAGCAATAGAATGCAACATAAACAACACATAGACTATACAGAAAACAAACCCCATCAATAATAGACAAAATAAATACAAACTACACACACATCTCGCAATGACTTATTTACAAAGCCTATAGCAGCAGGAACAAAAGAGTTTTTATGTCTGTTTGTCCTGCATTTTGGCAGACAAAATCTGCGGCCAGACGGTAACATCTTGTCGCTGTTCAGAGGGGGGGAGGGGGGGTTATATCAGCCAGGACTGACTGGGCTTTCTTCAGAGTCCTTATCTCATATAGAGAGTTTAAGTCAATCAGGGAGTTTTGGGAAATTTTGCCACACACTTTAGTTTTTTTTTTTTCAATCACTGCACATTTCTTCAGCACACACAGTCAGTCACACCGACACACACACACACACACACACACACCGACACACACACACACACACACACACACACACACACACACACACACACACACACGGCGAAACAGCTGTTTGAGCGGCGCACACACAGACACACACAGTCAGTCACACCGACACACACACACACCGACACCGACACACACACACACACACACACACCGACACCGACACACACACACACACACACACACACACACACACACACACACACACACACACGGCGAAACAGCTGTTTGAGCGGCACCGGAGCTGCTAGCTACACGACTCCGCTCTGCCTTAGCGTTAGCTAACTTTGAAAACTCCTCATCCTGCTTTCTGTGACTAACCTTCAAATGTATGATGAGGTTGGTGGTGTTGAAATGTCTTTGGAGATTTCCGCCTCGTGGTATTTCCTCGGTACACACGTTGCTAATCGCTAATGTATTGTCTTTTTCCCAGATAGCAACGAGTCGGCGGACCATCAGCGGTGCTCCAGAGGCAGTAGAAGCGTCAGAATGGTGTAATCACAAACACGTTTGCCGGAGCACCACCGGTGGCAGACGCTTTTAAAAGCAGTAGCCGTCTTCCTACCGCCTTCGTTCCGCGGCCGCGGGCCAACTCCTGTTCTGCCACCGTTCAGACACCTTGTAGAACTGCCAGACCGCTGAATGTAGGGACGCCGCCATTTTGAAAATGTTCTCAGGAGTAGTGCGCTCTTAATACATCCGTGGTAGTGCGTCATCTGATCGGCCTATCTGATCGGCCTTTATGGAGACCACCGATCAAACTATTTAAAGCCATTATCGGCCGATACCGATCGGTGGCCGATCGATCGGAGCACCCTTAATTAGGACCATTAAAAATCTGGTACAATTCAGACTTTACTAACTTTTACTTATTCCAATTTGTGTTTACATTTTGACTGATGAAATCCCAAAGTTTCTTTCTTCTGAAAAGATTTTCAGGGCCAGGAAAAAGATCCCTCAGGTCATCCCGACTAAGGCCTTTCAAAGCTTCCTCATCAACACTGGCCGCTGAAAGATACATGACAAATACCTGTCTTTAGATGAAGCAATGGCAAGCTATAGTAACAAGCAACATAAAGAGGTGCCTCAACAAATCAGATAATGAATTGCAAAATTACTAACTGGATTTTCTTTAGCTGTCAGTTTTTATTATTATTTCTATAATCTAAAAACACATCATTAGAAACACTCAATACAGCAATATTTATTCTGTTCTATAACAAAGTAAACTTAACTTTTTTATGACAAGGGGTTTTATCTTAAATGTGGGCTTTCTATTTCACAACCATATATTTTGCTTTATAATTCTGAATCTTATGTATAGTTTTTCATCCTAAGCATGTTTTAAATTTAATTCATTAAGCAAATGAAGGAATTTGTTTTTAAATTTCAAATAATGTATTCAGCTAATAATGTGCACTCTAATATATAAATAATAATAATTAGAAGCTTTATCTGTACAGCAATGAATATATAAATAGCATCAATACATTAAATATAAACTTTATTTGTGACTTACCCTCCAATACCGATAGAGTGACATCGTCAAAAATATCCATCCTGGATTCATCAGCTCCCTGAAGCATTTACCGTACCTGGCAAAAAAACACAGCCAAACAGAGCTTGTTAGCTAGCTAGCATGCAAAAGTCCATATTACAGCTAACACCAGCTAGCTTGCTAAGCAAATACCCAGGTGGACGACGTTTGAAAAACGATAACTATCACAGCAATAACCAATATGATTTTGGCAAGTAATATTTAACAATTCAATAAAGTTTACTGACCTTGAGCCGCTGTTCTTTCACAAAATAGCACGCCTGTTAACGTTACTCAAGCGGAGAACCAAAATCACTGACGTCATTGAGGTGGGTCCGATGGAGGACATGAACTGAGGATGCGCAGAAAATATCGTATGTAAACATGAACTTGTTAATAAAATATTTTTAAAACAAAACATTTACCATTTTAAAATTAGTGAAGTCGCATATATAATATCGCATATATAATATCGCATATATAATATATAATAATATATAATAAAGGAGAAATGTAGTGTTAAAATAATAAATACAAATTATTGCATGCCCACCTCCCTCATCCACCTTAGGGTCATTAGCCCGCGACGCAAAATTACGAATCCCACTATGGCCCAAGCCCCCAGGAACAGTGCCATGTCTAAAAGCCACCATGGGCTTAGCGGATAGGGGTGGTACTGCACTCCATGGCCCAGAAAGACTTTTCACATAGACTTTGCATGGCGAAAGAAACGTCTATATTTCAGCGAATAATTTGTTTCAGGGTATATAAACTTACCGGCCCAAACACTTAAAGGTTCCTTGTTTAAAATGTCACGTTTTTAACATTTTTAACATTCACTAGTAGGGAATACAGAATTATTAAATTATAAATGATGAACACGCTTTATGGACGCGAGCAGACTGCGCCCGCCCACTCACATGACTGTTCTCCCGAGGTCATGTAGCTAGCTGTAATAAATAATAGCGCTAGCTAATGGTTGTAATTCACCATGTGTTATATGAATACGTCCATGGTATTATTTTATGACGTTTTGTACATCCGAGGGATGTGTGTATGCTGTAAAGCCTGTTACATGGATGTAACGTCATTAGGGTTTCCCAAACCGGCGGGGCTATTGGCTAGCTAGCTAGTTGCTAACATCAGGGGTAGCTAGCATGGCTGTATTAAGATCTATACATAGCTAGCTAGCTATATGCCTACACAACGTTACTACAGACATAGCTAGTGATTACATTGCCTTGGTTCTCTCTTATGATACACCCAAGGGCTGTAAAGCTTGTAACGTGGATGAAGGATGAAGCCATGGATGTGCTTTGTTCACGAAACTGCAGGCTAACTGCTAGCGCTAGTTAGCTAGCTAGCTAGTAGCACAACATAATTATTAAATCTCCTTGCTTGTCTTGCTAAATACATCTAGCGTTTATTTAGCTAAGCATGTAAACGATCGGGAACAACGAAAACACAATGTTTAACGTCAGTGAATGTTTTAGACAATGAAAACGGCGAGTTCATGAGTTCGCCACTTGTAAGAGACACGAGAGAGAAGCTCATGAACGAGCATATTGCTACCGGTTGCTAAGTCAACACAAACAAATTGTTGCTAGTGCACGTGTCCATCGTGACGTCATGGGCCAAGATGAAAGAAGATCCGAGCTCCATGTTTGCTTTATGCGCTTTTGAGCACTCTCATTGGAACGTACGTGGCTTCCCACCGAACACTGTATCCAGTTCGCTTAATACATCCATGCTATGGCCACGCCAAGACCCGCCCTACTAAGCAGCTCGATTGGTTGGGGTTAGGCATTTGACCTCGAGTGTTTAAGGCCGATTGGTCAGGGGATACGACCTGTACAAATGAGGTTACGTTACCTTGCATTCTCATGGACGCCTGGCCAATAAATGCTATTGAAGGGCGGGTCTTGGCGTGGCCATAGTGGGACTAGTAATATCACGCCCGGGACAACGACATTGCGCACGCAAACGGTGCATCATGGCGGCATGGAGGTGTATGATATGTGTCGTCTTTGTTGCTTTAAGTCTTAAAGTACTCCTTAGCCACATTAATGCAAGTCACAGTCGCAGCCCGGATTTTTGGGTTTACTGTGGTATTGACGGATGTGAACAGGACTTTAGAGTTTTCAACTCTTTCTTTCGCCACATTAAACGGACGCACCTTCAGTATTTGAGGACGGGATGCACACCAAGTGGATGGAGTACGACGCCTTCATCTCGGTCTTTGGGACAGGAAACATTTGGTGTTTCAGTTTTTGCCAGTTGTAGCACTCCTGCAGCGGCCAGCACTGTGGCTGTCCCACCTGCTGCCTCTCTACCTGAACCGTCAACACAGCCTGACGCTGTCGACTGCTTTGAGTCCTTAAGTTTCCACAATTCAATTTATTTTGACCTCTGAGGACTTATCATGCCAATTAGTTTGCTCTCTGTGTGATGCTGACCTGTGTAAAGTGTTGTATTACTTTTTTCCTACATATAATTGCATAATCAAAGCGTGGCCTCCTTGAGTCCACACTGCGAGTGTGCATGTTAATCTTGTAGGATTTGAGTAGCTATATGATGTACACTTTCTCTTTCATATTACAGCCAACAATAATTGCAATACCTGTCCAACTCGATAATGATGCGCTCTGCTATCTGCGCTCTGCTGGAGCTGCTCCCCCCGCGACCCGACCACGGATAAGCGGACGACGATGGATGGATGGATCTGCTATCTGCTATCCTAACAAAAAAAATGTTAATATAATTTTTTTAACAACCAGGCCCGTCGCGACAAGGCAAGCGAACCAAGCAATTGCTTGGGGCCCCGAGCTGGCCTGAGGCCCCAAGACAACGACTGGTTAAGAATAAAATGCAACGACAAACTGTGAGCGCCCCTTTGATAGTCAATGCAGTAAAGTGCAATGACACTATTATCGGGATCCCCCTCAAGGGGCCCCTCTCGTGATCTCTGCTGCCGGCAAAATACAAAACCTCCGTCGGCAGTCATCATGAAGCGGAATTATGCTTCAGGAAGCCAGAAAAGGAAGAAGAGAAAGGAAGAGGAGGATAAGAAAAAACAAGATAGTGGTAAGTGATAAATTATACTGGATAAAATAGCTCTACTTGTCTTGGTGTAATTTTGCAGCAGGTAGGCTAGCAAAAATATGTTTGTTAGCTAACGTTACCTGTAACCTGCCTGACGGCAAATGCTGCTTGTAACGAACAGTTAGTGCAACTTTTTTTTCGAATGGACGGAATATGGTTACATACTACTGTAATATGTTTTTTAACGGGATAAGGAAGACGCAGATCTGTTCCAGAATCACTGTTTATCGTATTTAATGACATGACATTGCTTTGTAATAGGTTTTGATGAAAGTGGCATAACGTTAGCATGCTATACTAACTATTCCACCGTGATAATATTTACCAAATGGGGGTTAGGAAAACCACACAATATATTCCGTGCATCAAACATTAGCTTGGGATGTTTTTAAGCATTAGTAACCCGTAACAACGTGTTAGGAATATCTGGTCCGTCTATCTATGTAATGTTTATAGATGTTTTAAAAATGGTTTCTTAAAAGTTTACAAAAAATGTTTAATCATTACCCGATACCTAATATATTATATGATAGATATAATGTGTGTTACAATAAACTGTTAATTTACAGCACTACTAATAATTAGTAAACATTTAATTATAATTTCATTATTTGTTAACAGTAAAAAGACTGTTTGCTAACAGTTAAATGACAATTAACTAAAGATTAATTAACTATCAATTTACCATCTATTATGCAATGATTGTTATTATAAAGTGTTACCATCTTTTCTTTCTCCCTCAAGGTGCTTTGCTTACATGTCTCAGCCCTCAGGCTCTTCCTAAGGATACCTCCACTGATGAAGGTAGAGTGAATTTCTGTCACTGAGCTGAGCTGTTAATAGTGACCTCTTTCAATATGCTAACAGTGAAATGGTAAAATGTACTTCACAGGTAATTTCAGATTTTTTCAATTATTTTCCCAGCTACACCATCAACTTCATCCTCAACATCAACAGATGCATCACTTCTCAGTGCTGATGTTTCCTCTATAGCACAAGGTACCACCACAAGCTCTATAATTACAGCTGATATCCTGCACAGCCCAGAGTTTAAACTGATAAGTGTGTGCTGTCATATTGTTAGAAAAAAACAGTGCAAATCACTATTGAATTCCCACCAAACTGTGTAAATACCAGTCACTTTTGCCCATGGACATTTCAGAATTTTTAATATGAAGCTCAGCGCAAATTCTTTCAGGAAGACGTCATTAACCTAATCAGTACTCTTTCTCCGTAAATCCAATCAGCTGTTTAGAAGCGATACTTTCACTTAAACCAATCAGTCATGACCACGGAATTCAAGGACCAATCACAGCACTACAGCTCTGCTTAAATATGTTCTCCTTTGCTGTTCAGTTTTTCGTTCCAGGCAAAGCGCTCAACCCTCCACCTCCCTGCCGCCTCCAGTCTTCATGATTTTCCTGGATGGCCATTCTGTTGCCTCGTCAGTCTGGTCCCCGGTTTCTTCTCCACCGCCACCAGTGTCTAGACTCCATCGGGGGATATGTTTCCTATTCTTTACCTCTTTAAAAAATATTAATTTGATGGAGTCTAATCTCCAAAAGACTCATACATATTTGTCATGCAGTTGTATAATAAATATAGGTTCTTTTGCATATCTGCAAACAAAGTCTCTCCTGATAGAAATACAGTAGTGCCTGTCAAATTTCTAGGTGCACAGTTTATGCAACAGCAGTTTATGCACTGTAAACCTTTTTTTATTTATATAAAGTGTGGGTGAACTTTATGGCTATGCTGTGGTTCCTGTAGGCTTTGCGTGCATGCGGGGCGGGGGGTTGGGGGGGCCTCCATGTCCATTTTGCTTGGGGCCCCCAAATTCCTTCAAACGGCCCTGATTACAGCCCCAAATCAGAAAAAGTTGGGACAGTATGAAAAACACAAATAAAAAAAGAAAGTAGTGATTTCTAAATGTATTTGACTTGTATTTCATTGCAGACAATGTGAACACAAAATATTTCATGTTTTGTCTGGTCAACTTAATTTAATTTGTAAATATACATCCTTTCCTGTCATTCAGACCTGCAACACATTCCAAAAAAGGTTGGGACAGGAGCAATTTAGGGCTAGTAATCAGGTAAATTGGTTAAATAATGATGTGATTTCAAACAGGTGATGTCAACAGGTGATTGTAATTATGATTTGGTACAAAAGCAGCATCCAAGAAAGGTCTAGTCCTTTAGGAGCAAAGATGGGCCGAGGATCGCCAGTTTGCCAACAAATACGTGAGAAAATTATTGAAATGTTTAAAAACAATGTTCCTCAAAGAAAGATAGGAAGACATTTGCTTATTTCACCTTCAACAGTCCATAACATAATTAAAAGATTCAAGGAATGAGGAGGAATTTCAGTGCGTAAAGGACAAGGGCGCAAGCCTAAGCTGAACAACCGTGATCTCTGATCCCTCAGGCGGCACTGCATCAAGAATTGTCATTCATCTATAAGCAATATCACCACATGGGCTCAGGACTACTTTGGCAAACCTTTGTCAAGTACCACAATAGGTAGTTACATCCACAAATGCCAGTTAAAACTGTACTGTGCCAAAAGGAAGCCCTATGTTAACAGTGTCCAGAAGCGCCGTCGACTTCTCTGGGCTCGGAGGCATCTGGGATGGACCATCACACAGTGGAAACGTGTACTGTGGTCAAATGAATCAGTATTTCAAGTATTTTTTGGGAGAAATGGACGCCGTGTGCTCCGGACCAAAGAAGAAAAGGATCATCCAGACTGGTACCAGCAACAAGTCCAAAAGACAGGGTCTGTCATGGTATGGGGTTGTGTCAGTGCCCTTGGCAAAGGTAACTTGCATTTCTGTGATGGCACCATTAATGCTGAAAAGTACATAGAGATTTTGGAGCACAATATGCTGCCTTCAAGAAGACCTCTTTTCCAGGGTCGTCCATGCATATTTCAACAAGATAATGCAAAACCACATTCTGCACACATTACAAAGTCCTGGCTGCGGAGGAAGAGGATACGGGTACTTGACTGGCCTGCCTGCAGTCCCGACCTGTCTCCAATAGAGAATGTGTGGCGCATTTTGAAGCGCAAAATGCGACAACGAAGACCCCGTACTGTTGCCCACCTTAAGACTTGATTGCAGCAAGAATGGGACAAAATTACACCTGAAACACTTCACCACTTTTAACCGTCTTTTAAGTGTTGTGAAAAGGAATGGCAACATTACAAAGTGGTAAATGCTTTACTGTTCCAACATTTTTTGAAATGTGTTACAAGAACCAAAATAGGAATTTTGTTTATTTGAAAAAAAACAACAATAAAAATCATGAGGAACACATTAAATAATGTGCTGTTGTATTGTCTGCAATGAAATACAAGTCAAAGTACATTTAGAAATCACTACTTTCTTTTTTTATTTGTGTTTTCCATACTGTCCCAACTTTTTCTGATTTGGGGTTGTAAGTTTTTCCCCTCGTGTGCCCTGTTCGTCAAAAACCCCATTTCAAATCAATAACAGTCCTGACTGTGTCCATCTACTTACTCTTACAAATATGTATACTTCTCATTTTCTAAAGAAGAAGCTGCTGCTGTGACATCCAGAACCAGACCTGATATTTCCAGATCTGCAGCGGCATTCACCATCAGTGTCCGGGAACCGTGCCACTTGTCACAGGTACATTTGTCTTGATTCGCAAATGCTTTAATGGTACTATTAATATCATATTTGTGAATAATTCCTTGCAACAATATTTATTAAAATATAATTAATTCCTTTCAATATTTGAATGTAAACTATTGGCCTGTTAGCAATAATTATATGGGTGAAGAAATAATTTAAATTTTAAATATTTTCACAGAGAACTGTCAACAGTGTCATCTCAGGGGTGCAACAGTACCAAGGTGCTCTCCTTGACATGCTAAAGGAGAGAATCAGAAGGGTGTTTGAAGTAGGGCTGGTCCGAATACCATTTTTTGAGCTTCGAAGCTTCGGTAGTAATGAGCATAGAATATTCGAAGCTTCGGAGAGAGGGGGCTTATACATATTATTATCTCTAATAAAGGCAGGAATCTCCGTTTGCATTTTGATTATTTTGGGAACCTTTCATCAAACGACTTCACAAGGGAGTGCAGTATTGTATTTGGTGCAATATAGATACAGTCCAGACACGACACGACACTACAGAACAGCGCGAGCAGGAAGCGGCGCGCCTCACACGAGCAGTGCTATGCTCCGAGAACGGAGACTTCACTAATGATATAAAACACACACACACACACACACACACACACACACACACACACACACACACACACACACACACACACACCCACAGGTCTGTTAACTTAAGAAATATTTTTAATAAGGGAGTTTATATTTTTCTCACTAACAAATTACTGACACAGGGTAGATTTAAATAAAAAATAAAGAAATTTAAATAAAGAAAAACAAAAAATAACTGAACAAACTGTAATATATAAAGAACGGTAACAATAACAATTTCAAGCTCCACACATTTCAATTAATAGTTTAAATAAAATAAAATGAATTCCCTTATATAGAATAGCCTAAAACAAACTGTAAACAGAACAAGGTTATTTAAAATTATTAATGTGGCTGGTGCGCATCTCACATTTCAATAAACAGAAAAAGTCAAACTTTCAAATAAATCACAATCAGGACAGGTTGCAGTCTATCTACACTCTCCATGTTGTGTGCGAGGAAGATGAGTTTGTCCACATTTTCAGGTGAAAGCGAACTTCGGGTCTTATTAACGACGTAGCCAGCTTTTGAAAAAATACGCTCTGATGGAGTTGAAGTGGCCGGAACGCAAAGGAGGTGTTTGGCTGCAAATGCCAGTTTAGGGTAGCGGTCACTGTTTTGTTTCCACCATGCAAGTGGGCCCGATTGTACTTTAGTAGTGTCTTTCAAATATTGCTCCATCTCTTTCTTTGCGCTGTCTCTGTGTTCTTCTTCCTCTTCGTCATCATCGGACTGCATCAGCATTGAAATCTCCTGCTGTGTTTTTTTTTTTTTTTTTTTTTTTGGTGGTAGGGGCACGGCAGTCTCTTCTTCACCATGGCTTGCTTACAGCTCTTCCATCTCCGGAACGGTCATTTCACACGTAGAGTTCCAACGAGTAGCGACATCTTGAATTAGTTTGTGCTCTAAAACGTTCTGCTGCGTTTGTTTGTCTTTCAAAGCAACTGTAGCCTTTGCACTTTTTTTGAAGTGTCCCATGAGATTCCTGGCAGCAGCAACTGTGCGACGTATTCGGTCCTGTTTGAGAGCTGTATTTATGCACAGCTGTAGCGTTTGTCCTGAGCAGCAGATCCCGTGAACGTTGCCCCATTTCTCCGGTTCTTTCTCTTTCTCGGTGCACAGCTTCATATTGCTGGCAACGGCTACTCGCTTATAATTTGGAATGGCGAAGGCGTCCGCTGCATCTCCAAGCTGTTGTGCAATGTTGATTTCCGTATGGCTCAGCTCAAATGCTTTGGTTTCCAAAACAAAGTCAGAGCGTTCCCACTCCTGAGTGATAAAGTGACAGGTGACAGCCATGTACGCCTCCATACTCACCGAGGTCCAAATGCCCGTTGTGAAACTCAAGGCTGTTGAGTTTGCAACTATAGCAGAAATTTGGCCTCTCAGACCGCTGTACTTTAGAGACAGGGCGTTTGAAATACTGGAGCGGTTTGGGACAGTGTAGTCGGGCTCCATCTTCTTAATTCATTTTCTGAAGCCTTCGCCATCAACTACATTAATGGGTCTCATATCCATTGCGATGAACTCCACTATGGCATCTGTTATTTCTCTCTTTCTTTTCTCCGTAATTGGTTTTCGTAATTGTAGTAACTGCTGTGAAGTTTTTGGTGTGGTTGAGGATGTTGATGGCTGCGAACACCATGCCTGGGGATGTACATATATACAAATTATTATTATTAGGCTGGGCTACAGTAGGCTACGTTTTTACTAGCCTATTCACAAGTAACGTTATTTTCCATGAAAATGAAGTGCACAACGTGTAAAATGGCGGATAAAAGCAGCTCGTTCTACTTACAGAACTCAGGTGATTTCTCAAGCTTGATGTGCTGTTGTGGTAGGCCAGTTTCAAATTGCATATTTGACACACTGCTTTTGTCTTGTCCTCACTTAATTTAAAGTTCTCCCACATAGATAAAGTCTTCGGCATTTTTGTCTTCTTTTCGCTGAATCGTGACGGTAATGACGTTCAACTCATGGGCGTTTTAACTGGGGCACGTGACGTCCCAGTAAAATCTCAAAGTCTCTTATATTTCGCAGTAGATTAATATAGATTGATAATAACGGGTAAAAAGGATAATACATTTTGTTTCTATTATTTTATTTTCCACAATGTCAAAGCAACGCAGCTTAATAAAAAAAACAAGCTCAGGCATGCACTTCTGTCCATGCAAACTGCGCTGTTCTGGCTCTAGTCAGAGAATACTGCCGTTGCAGGAACACTTTAGTAGTCCAAGAAGAAATATATTTATTAAGTATAACAAGGTTGGGTTGTCCATCCTATTGAAATGGCTAGGCTATATAAGAAAATTGTAAAAGAGAGTATTATATTTCAAACATATTCAAGCGCGAATGAGAACCGTTTGGAGGGGGATGCCAGGTTGTGCAAAAAAATAAATAAATAAATATTCGGGTCCAGCCCTAGTTTGAAGAGAATCCAGAGACAACTGCTCAGCTCCAAGATGAGGCTTTGGCTACATTTGATACATTCATGGATCCTTTCTCAACCACAGCATATGGACAGAATAAAACCATCCGGGAACTATTCAATCCAGTCAACCCAGAGGAAGTTGTAGTGTCCCAGAAGATTTGTTGGGTAAAGTGTGGTCTTTCAATGGTCATGGCATTAAGAAGCAAAAGTTTTTACTATGTACCACTCATTCAAAGTCTTAAGCAGTTACTGACCAATTCCAGAATCTTCACCATGTTGAACACTGTACCACAAAGAAGTAGAGAGGGATTCTTGTATGATTTTACTGATGGAGGCCTATTTACATCGCATCCATTATATTCTCAAAGGCCAAATGCATTGCAAATACTACTGTACACTGATGAAATTGAAATATGTAACCCTTTAGGCCCACATACCTCTGCAAATAAATTACTGATGTTTTATTATAGTTTAGGGAATACTGATCCAAAATTTAGGTCGAAGTTGGCTGCAATAAGACTCCTTGCTATTGCCAAGGCAAACGATATTTCCCAGTGGGGTGTTGATGTTATACTAAAAAGAATCCTAAAAGATCTGACACTTCTTTACAATGGTGTTAGGATTGACACCCCAAATGGTGAAATTGAGTTATTTGGTGCTGTGATAGCCATATGTGGAGACACACTTGCCCAACATAAGCTTGCTGGGTTTAAACAAGGTGTTGGTTTTGCTTATAGCAAATGTAGGCATTGTGAATGCTCCTTTGAGGATAAGCAAGTATTTTTGAGGAGAATAGGTTTGCTGAAAGAACTTTGGAAAAGCACATCAGGCAGTGTCTTGAAATAGACAAAGCAAGCACAGAAACATTGAAAGCATCCCTCAAAACCACTTACAGGATACGAAGCAGAGCACAAATTCTTTCAGGAAGACGTCATTAACCCAATCACTACTCTTTCTCCGCAAATCAAATCAGCTGTTTAGAAGCGATACTTCCACTTAAACCAATCAGACATGACCACGGAATTCAAGGACCAATCACAGCACTACAGGTCTGCTTAAATATGTTCTCCCTGTGATTTCAGTTTTCGTTCCAGGCAAAGCGCTCAACTGCTGATGCCTATCCTAGAGGAATTTCTCTCTCGCACTGTTTCCTGTTCAAGCAGCTTTTTTCGCAACGGTGGACAACTTTAACTGTCTATGGTGGACACACGCAGATATGAACTGTAGTACCTGGCAGCTCTATTTCATCCAGCAAGTTATCTACTCACATCTGCATGTTCCTGTGGACGTTGCCTTGATGCCAGCAACTAATCACCGCCCGGCCCTGCTCTGACCTGCTCAGCTGGTTCCCGCCGCCGACTCCCGGTGCCGCTGAACGAGACTTCATCCGGTTCTATCACGGCAGAGGAATCAGTGTGTTTCGTCCCAGCTGGAGCTCCCAAACCCTCTGAAGTTGAGTTGTCTTTTTAGGGCTGCGTTTTGTTCATTCATGTTTTCCGCCTCCACGGTCGCTTGGCTGAGTTCCCGGGCGCCGTCTAACTCCGTGGTTTCGGCCGTGGTTTACTCCACATATTGGGGGTTTCCTACCGTATTCTATATCTTCTGATTAATGCATCAGGCTTGACCTTCTATTGGGAGCATAATGGGCGAGTAGCTTCCATCTTCTCGGTTTGCTTATAGAGTGCTCAAACATTTCGTTCTTACATTCACGTTCCTAATTACGTGCGCATTTACGGCGGTATACACTCCTGCTTCTTATTGCTAAGCTCCTATATGTGTTTACTGTTCATGGCGTTGGAAGCAGCTCTTTCCTCATAGTAACGTGAGGGTTCGGTATGTGGTGGATTACTCTCTATATACATATATACTGTATTAAACAGCAGGATGTTAACTTTCTCAAGGGGTACTTTTCTGAACACCACTCACTTCCTTGTTCGGATTTCCACGTGACTGAAATAACCAATCAGAAGCAAAAACTTAGACTGAGGTAAACGTGAGGGAATCTGAGGAGGGGCAGTTTAACAGAATATCCTGACTGTGTTAAAAAATGAAAACACGTAAACATTTAACTAATCGTGTGAACATAGATATATAAATGATTAACTGACTAGACATTGTAAAATACATTTTTAGTAATAACTTATATAAATTATATTGAATTATGAGCCTTTTGACTTTCAAATATGAATTAACTCCACTCTAAACCTTAGATCATCATGACCAATAGGCTACTTACTCATATATGTATATATTTATATATATGTATATAGCTGAAAATTTCCCCAGTGTGGGATTAATAAGTCTATCTTCTCTGTTCTTCTCTTATCAATGGCTGGTATACATTCAGCGTCACAATGCTACATTCTATTCAATTTGATCGTTAATAGGTTGTGTAACGTCTATGCTTTTCACATTGTGGCACGTCTGTGGTTACATCATTGTTTTAATATTGGGCAGGGTTGTTTCTTTTCTATTGGGAAGCAACACGCATGTTAAGTTATCTTCAGAGCTATCACATCATTAGCAGTAATTCATTGCAGACGTTACGCAGTGTGTATGGGGGATTCATTTTCGCATCAACATTTTGATACATATCGTTTTATTCATCGTTTCTGCTGCCTGCATACTTATTGCTTCATCCTCGTGGTAAGTAGAGCAATAATTATGGTATTAGGTAGTGGTCTATCATTACAGGATTGTAGAGTTTTTCAATCATCGGTTGTAAGTCTCATTTCCACCGGTTTCACTAGTGTGCTTTCGAGTCTTGTCTATCTAGGTAGGAACCTTTCAACAGGTGCAGAGGGCAGTTTTGACCGCATCAAATCACCACACACCGCAAGACGTATGGTTGCGTAAACTCGTTGGTGAAGCTAATGGACATATGTTCTATCAACACAATCATGACTTTCCGTGTCCGTGATTTGGCCACAGTATGGAGTAGGGTTGAGAGAGTGCTTCAGCTAGTTTTCTAGCCTTAGATGTTGCTTGGTGGTTCTAAGTTTCAGGCTTAGCCGATGTAAGCTATCTCAGCACTAATTGTGTTATTGTGTACGACGACACCATTTCATCGTTGCGGCTATCAACCATTTATTTCATCGTTTCTCGACAGGTTTTAATCGTTTCATGCCTGTCACACTGCTGGTTAGGCAACTTACGTGACGGCCCGGATATTATCGGTTTGCGCCAAACTCTTTAAACCTGTGCAGCACTATGCAGTTCTTTATTGCTGCGTTTTTTTTCTAATCTCAGATGCCTGGCTATTCTCGGGTAAGTGATGCATGGAACCGGTGGTAGGTCGGTTCATAATCACTACTCTGTTTGTTAAACTTTCCATCTTAAATTGCGCTAGCATCAGCTTCGTATCTGAGCACTACAAGACGCTAAATTGAAATACTGATGCGTGCACTCTTTTACTCATGCTTCATTAACTTGGGGGGATTCACCTGCTAGCTATGGCAGCGGTAGTTCCATCTTACCTGGCAAAGCGGTGGTTATTCATCATTCTATCACGCATGTAACGCAAACTCATCTTTGCAGCAAGTTGACCAGGTTCTCATCTCTGCATTATGTTTAACAGTGCAGCAAGGACCCTTCTTTGCCGCACTTCTAACAGGATCTCATCATGTTCGACGTCTCATCTTTGAGCATGTTTTACATGACATCATCGCAGTGTGGTCCAGACTTGACCTCATCATTCAGCACGTTTAATCTGTTTTCTCTACAGCATGTTTAAACTGTCCATTTTGCAGCATGGTTAAACTGACCTTATCGGAGCATGCTCAACGTAGAGCATTATCTTATCGCAGCATAAATACGTAAGATTAGCACTGACGTTGAACGTGGCCTTTCTCATGCATCTGGCTACATTTATATCATACTGCTTATAATTCTAACATGCTTAACGCCGAGGAGCCGTTTTGTAAACAAGCAGACGCACTCTCCTGCTTTATTTCTTTGATGGACTATGTCATTGCTAATGTTCTTACTAGCTCCCTTGCACAGTCTTAATCTGGTAATTTCCCTAAATTTAATGTGATGTAACCATCAATTAAAACTTGTCTCATAAAAGCTAATACTTCACCTCAGTATTCGGGTCTTTGATTTAAATAGTCACCTATTTTATAACAAGGCCTGCTATTTTGCTGCCATCAAGGTGTCCCAAGTACTCCTCTATCCAACTCGACGATGGACATCCTCTGACGTCATGTTGTTCTCTCGACCAGAGATCCCCTAAACCATAACCATTGTAATCATGCATATAACTGGTGGTGGTGTTTTATCATAATCTGATATATTCTCACATTCAATGAGTTGATTTTGCACATTATATGTTGGCATCTCATATATACTATGTTTTGCAGTCCAAAACCATACGCGTGTGAGGGGTAGGTCAGCTACCCGTACGCTGTGCCGTGTTAAATTAAGGCTGTAAACCGGACGCTGTGCAGAGGTCAGGATTGTATAATGGCAAGCAACAAGCTAACAAATAACTTTTCCAGATTTCGAAGCTTATTCCGGTAAGCATGCAGTTATATGCATATAACTGGTGGTGGTGTGTTCCACTCATGTCACACATTCTTTGTATGTCATGATGTATGCCCAGTATTGGCATTCCGGCCATCGTGCCGAGGTTACACAATAAATAAAATAAAATAAATAAATAAGCGAAGCGGCTGTGTAGTCGGATTTTATTTGTTCTGATTTATTTTCTTTTGTTTGTGTGGTTTGCTGGCCTGAATTGCCATCTTTTTCCCGGCATGAATTGCCATAACGGCCATGTGGTCGGAGTTTACTTGGTCTGATTTATTTGCTTTTATTTTGTGTGGTTTGCTGGCCTGAATTGCCATCTTTTTCCCGGCCTGAATTGCCGAAGCGGCCGCGTGTTTCGGTTTTCGTTTTGCTGAAAGGAGAGAAGAAGAAGAAATTAATAAATAAATCGATGCCAGCCGAGTGGTCGGCGACTGACGTACGGGAAATATTTCATATGTTGTATCGGAGATGGATCATTGCATTTGTTTTTCTATTTTCAGATACACAGGTATTCAGTGTTTCGCCGACCTGAATTGCAGCTTCAGCGAGATACATCATTCTTTTCGTTCTGCGGATGCGTCCGCCTGACAGAATTGCGGGAATTATTTACTTCAGTTTTGGGGGTTGTATCAATTCACTGATAGTTCTAGTTTCAGATCTGTTGCTGCAGGAGGTAAGTATTAAGGTATATATGCTAGTAGGCTGATTAGTGTACACATTAAATCATATCTTCTAATTTATAATTCCCGTCATGTTTTGGGGGATATGTTTCCTATTCTCTACCCCTTTAAAAAAAATATTAATTTGATGGAGTCTAATCTCCAAAAGACTCATACATTTTGTCATGCAGTTGTATAATAAATATAGTTCTTTTGCATATCTGCAAACAAAGTCTCTCCTGATTGAATAACAGAAGAAGCAGACTAGTTGATGTTCCAGCATTTGACCTGATCAAACAAACTCCACAGGATATAATGCATGTAATGTTTGAAGGCGTTGCACCAATGGAAATAAAGCTTGTATTAAAAAACCTGATTCTGTCACGACAGATAGAATTAGATGAGATTAACTCAGCTATTCTAAATTTTCCTTGCTCACCTCTAGATATACGAGATAAGCCATGTCCTATTAGTGTCAGCACTTTAGCTGCTAATGACAATACATTAAAACAGTCATGTGGACAAATGTTAATACTTTTAAAAATACTACCTTTGGTTTTGAATGATATGCACAATGAGTATGTCAAAGTTATTCTCAAGTTAATTGAGATTGTTCAAATTGTCCTTGCTCCTGTTATTTCTTTAGAAACCGTATTACAGCTCAGACGGATGATTGAGCAACATCTGCATCAGTTCAAAGAACTTTTTTTTGAAGCCAATGTAATACCCAAGCAGCATTACATGCTACATCTACTTAGCCAAATCATATCTCTTGGTCCTTTAATTAGAAGTATGTGTATGCGATTTGAAGCTAAGCACAGTTATTTTAAGCAGCAGGCTTCTAAGTTAAATTTCAAAAATGTCTGTAAATCGCTTGCCAACCACAATCAGTTCCTAGAATGTTGTCAAAATGAAATAGGCATTGAGCATCCAATTTTTGCTAGTGAAAGAGAACTGGGGCCTGTCTCAGCTGTCAAAAATATTGATTATGTTAAGAGAAAAGTAAAAGATTTTTTAGGCATAGAGATCATGCAATCTGTTGTCTCAGTGAAATGGTACATCCTCAATGGCAATAAGTACATTAGTGGGTAATCTATGATTATTGTAGATGTAGATGGTGCTTTCCCAGTGTTTGGACTGATAAAAGATATCTTTGTGATTGATTCCTCTTATGTTGCTTTTGAGTACCAGCATTATGAGACACTGAATTTGAGTCCAGAATTGCTGGCATATGAGGTGGCAGTTCTCAATGTTGCCTCATTCACTGTATTTCTTATTTTTCAGTTAGTTTCAAGGAACATACATTTGGGCCAATAAAATATAGTCTTTGTGATATTATTGCCCACAGAAGTAGACATTAATATGGAGAAACGATAAGGGATGCATTGATCGAGTTTGCCTGTTTCCTGTTTTGTTTTCTGTGCCTGTTTTGTAACAAACATTGGTCATCCATGGATTGTATGAGTTGTGGTGAAGGCTGTATAATTTATATTTCACATTGTCTGAACATACTTGAAGTCAGAGCAATACTAAACTCTGTTTCTTTCAGATGCTTTTTGTGTGACTCTTGAATCAAGCAACTTGAGTTTGTTACAGAACTATAAACAAGATTTATTTTGATGAGAATTTGGGGGTGATATGTAATATATCTTATTTTAACAGTTATTTACCTAATTTTAATATTTCCTGCCTATTTGAGACAAGAAGATAAGATTGTGCTTGATTTAAGATTATAGTGTAAAATTGAACACTTAAAATAAGAAATTCACTCTTAAAACAAGATAAATGATCTAACACTTCTAAATCTAAGTTTTTTTTATCTTGGTAAGAACCAAATAATTTGTAGTGCATATGATGGTTGTTGGAAAGGTGGGGTTGTGCTGAATCCTGTAATATCAAATATGTAAATATAGCATGGCACATCAGAGGTCCGTTTCAGGTAGGAGGATTAGTGGAAACTCTGGGTTTGTTAAGCCTGAGATGAGGGAAACTCTGAGTTTTCCGTTTCAGAAAGAGAGATAACTTAACCTCAGAGTCAGTTACTATGGTAACTTAACCTCAGAGTCTGTTACTATGGTAACTGACCCTGTGAACCTAACCTGGTCGGGAGCAGGTTTTCTTCAAGAAACCTTGAGTTTCTCTCAGACTCCTCCCCATGGATGTATGAAGAGAATTAACGTTCCTCCCTCTGACACAGAGCTCTTCATTTCCTCATTCATTCATTCAGTCTGGATCAGGAGCATTTCAGCGCAGTTTGTTATATTGCCGTGAATAAAATAAAACCTTGTTGGTTTATTAACTGTTAGGCAGACTTTAAAACATTGTTTTTTCTCAAAACATGACATTTCCTTTTATCGACGATCCGTTGATGAAGACGCTGTATGGCAGGGAGTTAAACATATGTCGGAAGATGATATTGACACATTTTAATTTCCAGATAACTTCCTATTTGAGCGGTATGGTTTTTCTTCCCAGTCTATCAGTTATGTAAGCTACATAACCTTATCCGTCCTCATATCACTAACGTCACCCATCATGGACATGCTCTACATCCCAGCATATTCTTGCATTACAGTTGTCTCTACAACCTTGGTGATAATAATAATTTTAATAAAGCGCCGTCAGAAGAGATCGCTCTGAAACGTTGTATAACTGCTATAAATCATCTCATGCTTTGTGTTTGGGCTTAATTCAATCCTGACAGTCTAAACTTTCAATAGATGTGCTGCATGACCATATATTATGAAGATTTAATGCGTCAAATTTATAACAAAGTTTAAGCAGCGTCCACTTTGAGCGTGAGTGTCCCGTATACGGGTCAGTGAAAGTAAAGAGTTTAAACATGTGTAGTGTTCCCTGGACACAGACCAGTCAGAGCCATTAAAAAGGAGTTCCACAGTATTGCAGGTGAATGATGTAAACCCTTTGAAATGAAAGATTATGAATTATAATGCTGTTAATGATGGTGCTGCAGCCTCAGAATGGGATTAGTAGCCTAGGACTTTTTCGCCCGCAGTATTGCACCTACCTGAAATAGATTTTCAGTAATATTAGCTATACTTATGATTAAATATGATATACATCATTTTGGAATTTAAGCATTTACTCTAGCAGCAATTTTCTCCAGCGCAATTTCTCTCTCTTTGCAGCAGCCGCTGTGTTGCTTTTTTAACGAAATACATGTTCATACTCGCTGTATGTGCGCATGAGTATGTCCGCCGACCCGTTTGTTTGTGGTTGTTACCATGGTGAATCGTAGTATCATGGCTCCATTCATGCTGTCTTTGGTGCACGTGCGTAACCCTGAGTCAACCTACTCCGAGTTGATTGAACCAACTCCAATCAGCTGTTGTGAAACCGAAAACTCAGTTTCCCATCTCAGGATAAATCAACTCAGAGATCAGGCTCAGACTCAGAGTTTGTTGAACCTCCTACCTGAAACGGACCCCAGGGTGTTCTGTCACTCAATGTATGAGGTGTCCAAAATGAAAGAAAACGGAAGTCTCAAGTCTCAAGTCTCAAGTCCAAATGACATTGTCAGTGGTGAGAAGAATGTTGAGAAATTCAAATATAAGATACATTTAATAATGAAACATTTCATATGGCACCTTGTACTATACAGTCCATATGGAAACAAAGATTGAAATCGAAAGATAACACCTTACCATAGCACAAACAGGAGACCAGGAGTCAGGATTGCAGTTTCACCTTTAATGAGCCTTTTAATAAAACTATAACTTAACTTCACACAATACAAATTAAATGACTGTCTTAAATCAAACAAATGGCAATCTAACAAAACAAACATTCTGAGGGGGAATAAGCCCTCTCCTCACAGAATCTCCAGCTCTTCTCAGGCTGTTTTATTCCATGCCAAGTGTCAAAGCTCTCAGAGCTTGTGTGATTGATCTGTATTAGTTTATATGCCTTAACTCCCATACGGACAGGCTATACTTTAGTCCTTTTTTGGTTTTGGGGTGTATAACAATATCTGTTAATTTATCAATCTTAGCAGTAAAATATTTCATATATGGGAGACCTTAGAGATGAGGATAAACATTGTTGGGTTTAATTCTACATCCGGTAGGGGTATCTCAAAAAATTTGGGGGCATTGTCACTAGCCTATTAGCCTAGATTACAGTTTTTGGTTTTAGTTTTGGAATGTTTTACATTGTATGTGTGTGTGTTAAGGGAAATCTGTGATGTGTAATGTTGTTAATCTTGTGCCTTTTGTCAATAAAAAATGTATCCAAAAAAATGCCTGAACTACGCAGTCGATATAATGAATGTACCAGTCTGTGATTGGAATGAAATTGTAACTCAGCATGCAAGGGATGACGACCGTCACCCCGAACTCATCGTTGATGCTCATGTTGCAGATGAGCAGATACATGGGCTGCTGGAGGCTCCGCTCCATGAAGATCAGCACCCCCCGGCCGATGTTGGACACCATGATGAAGACGTAGATGATGAGGAGGAGGATGAAGGCGGGAACAGAGGACTGGGGGATGACCTTTAACCCCTCCAGCTGGAGAATATCCAAATTGAAAGTTTGGTTATCCATGCTGCAGAGGGATGAGCAAAACCATATCATTGTCAAATCAAATCAAGTACACAGTTTAAAACGTTTTCAATTCAATGTAAAGCCAGTTTGAACCCAAACGTTTGAACCCCTAACCTCCTAACCCATGAATGAAGTTCATCAATCCATTATGCCAAAGGTTCAGTTAAGCCTTGTAAAGATGAGACAGAAACATTATATAAATGGCATTTAATCAGGCTGTTCTCATGAACCCATTCATACATATCGCTATGAAAAGTAGAATACAATTCAAAGTCCTTCTCCTCATTAACAAAGCCCTTCACAACAAAGGCCCCCTCCTATCTCACCGACCTGCTTCACCACCACTCCTTCCCACGCTCGATGGTGTTTCAAACCCCCAACGTCTCCTTCCAGGCAGCGCTGCAAGCTGACTGAACACTCGTCCCAGACGACAGCTAGCTTGCTAGCAGCTAACAGGGTAGGTGAATGTTGAAAATGCATCTTGTTGTCATGTAAGTGCCCTGTTCATGTTACACAGACATTTTAATTGCATTTTGTGTCTGTTAAGATACACAAAGATACTATTTCATTTATGCCCCCATAACTGCTATTTAGCTAAGTGGGAGCGGTGGGCATTAGCTGCAGCAGCTCCGTCTAGGTAGCTGCTATTGCGCTAATTGTTTTTGCTATAGACAGGTCTCGCATAGTTAAATTTAGCAAGATTAACATAAAAATTGGCCGGAGTTCTCCTTTAAAGGGGTGATAGAATGATTATATATGGTATTTCACACTGTTCCTTAAAGGCATATTCACCGCTGGAAAGCTGAATATATCTTTAAAGGGATACTTCACCGATTTAGCATTCAGCTTTGTATCAGTAGAAACCCGATAGTATTTCTGAATGACCGTGCGTCCCTCCCTCATGTCCCCCTGTGAGGGGAGATCTCTGCATTGGGGGTATGGAAAACATTCCTCCAATGACGCAAAATGCAAAATGACGATTTTAGGTGGGAAGCTAACGCTAACCGGGGAAAAGGCACATCCAGAGCGAGCTAACGCTAGCCGGCCACCTGTCCCATCAATCCTGATTGAAAGTGTCCGTTAATTAAACAACAAACTGGACGACATCCAACTTCAACGAAACTCCCAACGCGAGTTCAGAGACTGTGTTTTTGTTTTCGTGGAAACATGGCTGAAACAGCGTACCGACCGTCCAGCTACCAGGCCTGCTAGCCCTCCGACAATCCGAGCTAGAGATGCTCTGTATGAAGGTGGGCTGTGTTAACACGGACTGGTGCAGAAATGTGGTGATTTGTATACAACTAACTGCTAACCGCTGGAGTTTGTGACTGTTACATGGCGACCATTCGACATTCCACGCTAATTCACTGCTGTGTTTATACTCTGTAGTTACAGCCCACCAAGCCTAATGCTAGTATGCATAGCTGAACTTTACGGAGCCTATAATGTGTGTGTGCACTAAATGTAGCCCTTTTTTATGTCTTTTTTATATAATGTCGTTTTTATATATTTTAAATGTGTAACACCACTTGAGCCACGATGAAACGTTTCGTGTATATGGTTGAAATAACAATAAAACATATTGAGTTGAGTTGAATGTCTCACTGTCTGTCTGTCAAGCGGTAGGCGTGGCTTGGGAGTGGACTCAAAGCAGCGAAGCGAAGTGCCAAAAACACATTTTCGGGCTTTTCTCGGCCTAGAAGGCACCAATTTCAATTTTTTTTTCACATTTCTGCTACATAAGTGACCCAATTTAAAGATATATTCAGCTTTCCAGCGGTGAAATATCCCTTTAAATTGGGTCACTTATGTAGCAGAAGTGTGAAAAGAAAATTGAAATTGGTGCCTTCTAGGCCGAGAAAAGCTAGAAAATATGGATGAAAGACACCAAATCCCAGAATGCACTTCACTTCGCTGCTTTGAGTCCACTCCCAAGCCACGCCTACAGTTTAGACAGACAGACAGAGGCATTCAACTCAATATGTTTTATTGTTATTTCACCCATATACACAAAACAACGTTTCATCGTGGCTCAAGTGGTGTAACACATTTAAAATATATAAAAACGACATTATATAATAACGACATATGAAACAGGCTACCTTTAGTGGACACACACATTATAGGCTCTGTAAAGTTCAGCTAAGCATACCAGCATTAGGCTTGGTGGGCTGTAAACACTGAGTATAAACACAGCCGTGAATTAGCGTGGAATGTCGAATGGTCGCCATGTAACAGTCACAAACTCCAGCGGTTAGCAGTTAGTTGGATACAAATCACCACATTTCTGCACCAGTCTGTGTTAACACAGCCCACCTCCACGAGTCTCTTACCCGGTGACAGAGCATCCCTAGCTCGGAGGGCTAGCAGGCCTGGTAGCTGGACAGTCTGGTACACTGTTGTTCAGCCATGTTTCCACAAAAACAAAAAACACAGCAGTCTCTGAACTTGTGTTGGGAGTTTCGTTGAAGTTGGATGTAGCTAGTCCAGTTTGTTGTTTAATGAACGGACACTTGCAAGCAGGATTGATGGGACAGGTGGCCGGCTAGCGTTAGCTTCCCACCTAGCCGATGAGGATGTCCCCTACCCAGCTCGGGGCATCGAGCGACACCGCTGGTTGAGGTGCTGTTCTCCGTAGCAGGCGAAGCTCACGTAGTGTGCCGATTATTCCGTCTGTAATAACGTTTCCTGCATATTCTCTGATCTGTACCGAAGTATCCCGGTGGTACACGTGTGCGGTAGTTTGAATGCACATAATTGTTGTAAAAGTTTGCTGCTGAGAAGAGAGAGCCCTGTTTAGCGTTTTATGGCTGACATTTCATTTTTTTCCGGATGAGATCGCCTTGCTTCGGGTGATGGGCGGGTTGAAAACATGCAGAAGTAGGTCCTACTACTGGCTGTAGTCCTTTGCCTCTGGCCAAAAGATCTTCAGATGATGCAAAAATCGTCATTTTACATCATCGGAAGATTTTTTCCAGACCCCCAATGCAGAGATCTCCCGTCTCAGGGGGCTATGAGGGAGGGACGCACGGTCATTCAGAAATACTACCGGGTTTCTACTGATACAAAGCTGAATGCTCAATCGGTGAAGTATCCCTTTATGGTCTCCAAATAGGGTATGTAATGGGACTTTGAGGTGGTCTGTATTCCCATTTCACCCACCGAACTGTCGTTATTCAACTATGACAAGGTAAACTTGGTTTTGCATTCTATCACCCCTTTAACCCTAACTCTAACCATAACTATTGCCTAATCGACTTCAAAGCAGCGCTGTGACTGTTGACTTCAAGGCACCTAACCCTAACCCTAATCCCAAACATAACCATAACCATTGCCTAATCCTAGTGCCTTCCAGGCAGCGTTGCCTGGAAGGAGATGTTGGGGCCTTAAAACACGATAAACCCTTCCCGCAGCCTCTGCTCCTCTGATGCCAACCTACTGTCGCCACCAATCATGGCCAAACGCCGGACCTGGGGCGACAGAGCCTTCTCTATAGCTACCCCACGTATGGAACGGGTTCCGCCATCCATTCCGACATACCCCCACTCCAACATTGATGTCTAATTGTCGGAGTGGCGGCACTTACATTGTTTTCAAACGTCCCACCACTCCAACATTTTTTGTTTCCATTAGGTTTAGGGTTAGGGTCGGATGTCGGAGTGGCGGCATGTCGGACTGGCAGCATGTAACCGTATGGAACTCTCTCCCCAAACACATTTGCAACTGCACCAATATGTTCATGTTGAAATCACATAGTATGTGTATTTCCTTTGAAAAAACTGTAAAGTGATAGTGTAATCAGGACATCTTGGCTTCCGCTTTGATTTTAACTTCAGTTTTGTAGTCTCTTGTAAGTTCAATTTTGGGGTCTTGCCCGAAATCAATACGACATGTAACATGCTGTAATTTGTAGGTATTTCAATACTAATTAGCTGGAGTGTCCATTTAATTCAAACTAACAAAACTAAAATAATTAAAATAATAATGAAAATTACTGAATAACAATACAATTTCCATATATTTTTTAAAAGATTTTATTTTGCGCATTTTCGGCCTTTACTTTGATAGGACAGGTGAAGACATGAAAGGGGATAGAGAGGGGGGAACGACATGCAGCAAAGGGCCGCAGGTAAGAGTCAAACCCGGGCCCACTGCGTCGAGGAGTAAACCTCTATATATGGGCGCCTGCTCAACCAACTGAGCTATCCTGGCGCCCACAATTTCCTTATTTAAAAGAAATATATTTTATGTTTTCACATACAATACTGAAAGATGATACATTTCTTAAATTTACAATTAGTTTTTACAGTTGTGTAAATCTTTCATTAAACACTAAAAGCCACAAAATACACATTTCATTTCTAATTAAAGATACAAACTAAATTTATATTATACAACATTTTTAAGTCTTTTCCAGTTATATTCCAGTATTCTTTGTCGCCCCAGCTGACAAAATATTATCGTTTTTTACAGTGTATCTCACCACAGTGTAATTAATTTACCTTGCTAAAACAGCACCATGATTTAACTGATTCTCTCAAATTAGAGCTGCAAATATTTAGTTAAATTAATCTGCAACTATTATCGGTTTGAGTAATTGTTTTTATGAAAAAAAAACAGTAAAACTTGTTTTATGTCAAATTGTTCAATAGGAATATTTTCTAGTGTCTTCTCTCCTCTGAGACAGTAAACTGAATATCTTTGAGTTGTGGACAAAACAAGACATTTGAGGATGTCATCTTGGTCTTTGGGAAACACTGATCCACATTTGTCACCAATCTTCTGACATTATAGAGACCAAACAACTAATCCATCTATCCAGAGAATAATCCACCCATTAATCGATGATGAAAATGACCTTTAGTTTAAAAAAGATACAAGTATACAATACACAAGTAGAAGAGGACAAAACATGCAACATGTCAAGTTACTTTATTGCTGTGAAACAAAGTTTTAATCCTCTGCCGGATCTCTTTATTTTGCAGACCGTAGATAACAGCGTTCAGGGCCGGCAGGACAACGTGTCCCATGACGGACGCCACTTTCCTGTGTTCAGCCAGAAGAGGGAAGCGGTGCAAGATCACAATGAGGAAGCCGGACACCACGAGGATGACGTACACAACCAGATGAGTGGCGCAGGTCTGCAGCGCTTTGCTGTTCAGAGCTTTGTTTTTACTACTCAAACACAACATGGCGATTCTCAGGTAGGTGAGCGTTACGCTGCCAAGGGACGAGCCCAGCAGCACCACCGTGTAGCCGAGACCGTAGATGTTATTGATGAGAACGCTTTCACAGGACAGCTGGAACAAGGACGCGTTGTCGCAGAACGGGTTTAAGATAACTGACCTGCAGCGTGACAGGCGGATACTGAGCCCCACGAGAATCGCCACCAGCACGAAGACCGTTCCCCACGCTGCCACCGACAGCGACACCACCATCCTGTTGGTCATGACGGCGGCGTAGCGCAGCGGGTTGCAGATGGCCACGTAGCGATCAAAAGCCATGATCATGAGCACCGTGTGAGAAGCACTCGCATGGAGGTGAACAGAAAATGCCTGGACGGCACAGTCGATGTAATGAATGTACCGTTCTGAATCTGAAATTAAAAGATCTCGGAGGACATGAGGTATGATTACTGTCGCCCCAAAGACATCGTTGATACTCATGTTGCAGAAGAGCAGATACATGGGCTGCTGTAGGCTCCTGCTCCGAAAGATCAGCACCACCAGGCCGATGTTGGACACCAAGATGAAGATGTAGATGAGGAGGAGGAGGATGAAGGTGGGAATAAAGGACTGGGAGGTTACCTTTAACCCCTCTAAGATTAGAATATCCCCAACAAAAGTGCCGTTTCCCATTTCTCATCTGTTGCATCAGGATAAAGACTCTGCATGTATAACTGCAGTTGTATGTATATGCAGTTATAGTCACAGAAAAACAAGATTTAACTGTGACTCTTTAAAAAACTCTAGGGCTTTCCTCGCCTGAAGAAATTATCTTGATTTAATCGACAGATCTGTAAAACTGAGTTTCTCCACAAGATCTCTCGGTGACTCTTTAAAAGGTTAGAAAATGTTTGAGTTCCAGGAGATAGCCGTATGCTTTCCCCCGCCAACGTCAAATAAAAAAGATATCCAACAACTTGAGTAACTGAGTTCATCAAAAAATTTCCTTTAATTAGGGCTGTCAATCAATTAAATCAAATCACAGTTGACTGACTGATTGGTTGATTTCATCGTCAGATCTGTAAAAAACAAATGAGTTTCTTTTCAACTTAAATTATGTACAAATGTACTCCTTATTTCTTATAAAGCATAAGTGTGAGAGACGTACGGCTGTCCTCGCCTAAAGAAAACTCTCTGTCAACTAACACTTGATGTTACGATTGTGTCAACTAAACGATTAGTTGATTTAATCGTTAGATCTGTAAAACTAAGTTTCTCCACAAAGAATCATGCAAAACTTTAAATCTATAAAGCCAGAGATGTGTTTAGACATGTCTTGAAAACAAATAATTCTGCACGAAAGAAGAGTAAAAAATGACTAAAGAAATCGTAGTCGACTAAGAACAAAACGACCAATTAGTCGACTCAGAGGGAGCATTCCTATCATGTATGAAACTTAATTTACATAACAAACATACTTATTATTTAAACCGTCACCTAACTTATTTTGTACTAACTTCTAAAAAATCTTTTCCTTAATCTAACCAAGTAGTTTTGTTTCAATTCACAACGTTAACCATATCGAAAATTTGTTCCCCTCGAAACGATGTTTAAAAATGCAGTTTCTTTGGAGCGTAATTATTTAGGGTTGAAATACTTTCTCATAAGTTTCTTGGAAATAAGTCATTCACCATGAAAAAAGCATAAACAAAGAATTGACTTAAGAAATCTTAGTTGACTCGGAGGCAGCAGCCCTAAAAAACTTCTTCATAAAGTTATCACAGTGAATCTAAACATGTCTACATCACAATAACAATGACAGGCTGTAATGTGACGCAGAACTCTGTTATTCTGAACTGTTGTTATCATGAATTTGTTACAGAGGCATCCAACATATTAAGTCACCGTGTCTGATTTTTTCTCCATCATTCACCTATATTACAAAAACAGCATTATTTCTTTGCATTTAAAGATTTCCAAAATGTCCCAGGAAAGGCTGTTTCCAGAAACAATGTCACAGTTACACTCTGAAGAGCTTTCACTGAAGTAATTCTCACAAAAGAAGACTGTTTTTGCAACGAGAAGTTTTCAATCCAAGTCAGTTTGTTTCAACATTCGTCTATCATGAAAGCCTTGAATCAGAATCTAAGAAACTTCAGGAAGAGCAACAAAAGATAGATCCCTCTCCAAGGACAGACAGATACAGTGATGTTGAATGTCTGTGAGCTGCACAAACTTTCATTCGAGAGAAGGCAGAACAGAGACACATATAAAACATGAGAAATAAATCAATAACTACTATATAAATTAAGTGAATCGACACTTTAAAAAAAGCTTAAGTGTCAGGTTTTGTGAGCACAAGATTAGATTTCTTTCTGAACACGGTATTCACTTCAGTGAGAACTCTTCTATAAAGCTGCAACAGAAAATGAAGAATACTTTCATTCACCTCTAATGCATTCCAGTGAAGGCAGAAACAAAAACATTGCAAATAAATCTAAAACTGAAATATATTTTGGATGAACCGACACTTTGAAAGAGCTTGAAGATAAGTCAAAAGTTAAAGTTTTGTGCCCAGATTAGATTTCTTACTGAAACACGTTAGTTAGGGTTATCCTCCACTTCACGGAGAACTCTTCCACAAAGCTGCGACAGAAAATAAAGAATACGTTTGTCTCACAAGATGCTGTGAATTCATTAAAACACAGATTGTATTAAACACGTATGAGAAAACACAACCTCCGTCAGACCAGAAGTGAAACTGCAGTCACTTTTATTCATCCCTCAGCTGCAGCGTCACACGCTGACAAGTCAGCTTTTGCTTGGCAACCATTGATACTGAGCATGTGTATCTCCTGTAGGTTGTTTTTAATATAAGATATTGGCATAGAGAGTAGCCACCAAGAAGTAAGTAAGAAGTAAGTAACGTTTATTTATTTGGCACTTTTCACAAGTGCTTCACAATAAAATGAAATACAATAAATAAAAAAGACTCAAGCCCCCCTAAATTTCATCTCAGCCCCCCTAAACATTGTAATAATAATATAATAATAATATAATAAAATTATAATAATAATATATATTATAATATATTATATATATATATATATATATATATATATATATATATATATATATATATATATATATATATATATATATATATATATATTAAATCAATTTTAATGCTTCAAGCCAGAGTTTGCGAACTTGTCTGTTAGTGACAGAGGACAAATAATTACAGGTTCAAAGAAACAGGTTTAATATCCTGTGTCGCTGTCGCCAATGCTATGCACCTGTAACCCAGTCAAGGAAAGTTTTATTTTTTATGTATTTATTGTTTATACCCCATTATCATTTCATGTGATTCTGGTAGTACATAAAGGGACTTTCATAGTTTTTTCATATGTTCAATATTTTGCATTTATCCTTTAGCGGGGGGGTTAACACTTTTGCAAGGCACTGTATCCATGTCACATTCTCATTGGGGGCTAAGCCCCCCTAAAGGTCTGATCCTAGAATCGCCCCTACTTCAACCCATCCTAAGACGGACACCTAGCACACATACCGTAAAACTTCAAATAATAGCCGAGTCCCAAATAGACGCCTGTCTCTTTTAAACGCCTGGTGTGACAACAGATTTGGGTAAATAAAGGCCGGTCTCAAATAGAGGCCTGGTCTGTTTTTTTTGTTTTTTTGTTTTTTTGTGTGTCGGGTTGTATTTGATCTTTTAAAACCCGTCAGATCGTTTGTTCTATGTTTTGATTTGATTTCACGTGACAGACGCAACCGTTCATAAACGACTCATCACTATGGCAACATAACAAACAGGTTAACGAACTTTCTTTTAGTCTTCAGTTTTTCTTAATTCTCTCAATACCACCATGGAGACAAAAAGAAAAAAGTATGATTTGACATTTAAGCTGACAGTTGTCAAATTTGCCGAACAAAATTCGTGAGAAGCGGCGGCGAGACATGCATAACACACCGTTGCCATGCCAAAGAAGAGCGTTGCTATGGACGCAGTTCTGTTCACTCCGGAGGACAGCTATCAATCAATCCGCTGAAAGAAGTCCGGATAATTTATCAGCTGTGGCAAAAAGTGGAGAAACGCCGTCGAACAACTTCTGTCCTCCAATTCAAGCAATGACAGCAGATCTGGTGAGCGCATATCGCTACATATTTATAAACGGTCTATGATCGCTACGCAGGGACAACAACGCTAATTAGTACAAAAAGCTGTGGTCAAGTCAGACAGCTTCCAACCGTTTCAAGAAGCCTTCTGTCTGTACGGGAAGTCACAGAAACACTCATCCTGTTAGATCCGATTCTGATTTGTTAAAATGTTATTCAATTTGGCTCCTAACTTTACATTTTGCAAGTAAAGTATTTTACTTTTTAAATTGTTTTACTTCCTGGAGTTCACTACCCGGGAGAAAAATTAAATACTTTCACCACGTAAACGGGTGTTTTAAATCGAACCCCAATCTTTTTTCCGTAATCTTAGTCGTTTTGGTGTCTAAACGTATGTCAGGATTTAGAATGCATCATACCACAGAGACGGCTACTAACGACCTTCTAACTGCTTCAGACAAAGGACTTGTCTCCATACTTGTCTTACTAGATCTTAGTGCTGCATTCGACAGTATTGACCATACCATCCTGCTACAGAGACTGGAACATTTAGTTGGCATTAAAGGAATCACAATAAGCTGGTTTAAGTTCCTATTTATCTGATCAATCTCAATTTGTTAATATTAACGATAAATCCTCCAGGTACTCTAAAGTTAACCATGGCGTTCCACAAGGCTCAGTGCTTGGGCCAATTATATTCACCTTGTATATGCTTCCACTAGGCAATATTATTAGGAAACACTCAATTAACTTTCATTGTTATGCGGATGACACCCAACTATACCTATCAATTAAGCCAGACGAAACCAGTCAGTTAACTAAACCCAGGGGCGGATTGGCCATCTGGCAATTCTGGCAAATGCCAGAGGGGCCGGACCATTTTTCACAGTGGGAGCAAAACATGCTCCTTGGGGAAGAAAAGTGACCATAAAGCCCTGTTCATGCTGTGTGTTGTTGCATCCGGCCCATGTTCCGGATGTGAAAGCCCCCTTACTGGACTACTGAATATAATAATATTCCATTATATTTTGTATTTTGAATTGTTACATGCCACCAGAATTGTGTGATGTCCTTGCCATAAATAGACATTTTTACCATAAATTGGTGCCTAAAAATGTATCAGAATGCAGGAATTGAAGTCTTTTACCCTCAGAATTTCCTGGGGGAGGAACCCCAGACCCCCCCTGCTGTATGTGTTCCACCAAAGGCTAATTCTGAGCAAGGAACAATCCTGAAGTATCACAGACAGCCATAAAATATATATAAATTGCAGAGTTAGAGAGTTAAAACAGATGAAAAGATGGAGAACCAGACAGACAATATGTACAGCAGAGGTGGCCAACCAGTTCAGCATAAAGAGCCACAAAAAAAACGTGACTTCTGTAGAAAAGGGTACGTCCAATTTTACCCCGGCTCTAAAAGGCCAGAGTCTTTCTGACCCCTTCGGTCAGCTTCTCAAGCTTTACCCTTTTGTGTTCGTTAATGGCAGACCAGGAAAGAATAGTCAGGATTCGTTTAGTTAAAATATAATATATCTTTAGTAAAATGATCAAATGATATTGCAAGAATACATCATATGCATATGGTTCAGTAGCTCCTTCAAGACTTCACTCACCCTACCACCAACAAGTCTCTCCAGGTCTGACCCCGGACTTTGCATTTCCCTATTCTTTTATTCATCTTTGGGTTCCTCCTTCCGTCCTTGCGTCTGGGTCGCCAATCGGTTAGATCTCCCTCAGACTTTCTGTCTCCGAGAAGATAGCGAAGTTGCGCGCTAGCCTTGGGATCGCTCTCATTCTCTTCTTCTCTCATGGCCTAAATATTGTCTGTTACTTTAAGATATTTCATGCAAGTGCATTCTGTTCCAAATGTTTATCAAGTGTTTATCAGGAGCACTCTTGCTCCAGTAAATTTGAACACGTCATATCTTACACATGCCAGACAGGAGGAGACAGCGAGGCCATCCCAGGCTACATGACATTTTATCCTACACCCTCTTTTTCCGCAGCACACGCTGTGGAACATTACCACTAAAATGATAAAATAATGAATGGATCCCTCTTTCGAGATCTAAGTATGCCTTAATGATAATTAAAGCAATCGTTAACAACCAATCAAAATTGTAGATATCATGACAGAGCGGTGTGGTGTGTGTATCTTATATGTAGGTTTTAGCCACTACTGTAAGCTGCAATGTTACATCGCCTCCATGACTATACTTGATGGCTACAATTATTTATTTGGTTATGTCTGAACATTGTGCAACAGCAATTATGGAAACAAACCTTTATTTATTAAAAATCATAATACTAATGTCATACTTCAACCCTATGTCTTGCTTAAGGCTATTTTGACTGTGAGCTGATCTACAGCCCCGCGCAAGCTAACTGTGAAGCAAAGGAGGAAGTCTCTGATAGCAGATAAGAGGATAGAAACAACAGTTGGAGATAGGACAGGTGGGACTCTGGGAGAGGGGGGCACTGGGTGGTGACAGGGAGCAATTTTTAGACCCAGCGTGACTGACAGTCATAATACATAGCAGTTTTCATAGTTTTTGTTTTCTTACTTAGATTGACACAGTGGGAAACCTGACAGTCTTTGTTATGCTGCATTATTTTTTATTTTACAACCCCAAATCAGAAAAAGTTGGGACAGTATGAAAAACACTAATAAAAAAAGAAAGTAGTGATTTCTAAATGTACTTTGACTTCATTGCAGACAATGTGAACACAAAATATTTAATGTTTTGTCTGGTGAACTTAATTTCATTTGTAAATATACATCCTTTCCTGTCATTCAGACCTGCAACACATTCCAAAAAAGGTTGGGACAGGAGCAATTTAGGGCTAGTAATCCGGTAAATTGGTTAAATAATGATGTGATTTGAAACAGGTGATGTCAACAGGTGATTGTAATTATGATTTGGTACAAAAGCAGCATCCAAGAAAGGTCTAGTCCTTTAGGAGCAAAGATGGGCCGAGGATCGCCAGTTTGCCAACAAATACGTGAGAAAATTATTGAAATGTTTAAAAACAATGTTCCTCAAAGAAAGATAGGAAGACATTTGCTTATTTCACCTTCAACAGTGCATAACATAATTAAAAGATTCAAGGAATGAGGAGGAATTTCAGTGCGTAAAGGATAGGGCGCAAGCCTAAGCTGAACAACCGTGATCTCCGATCCCTCAGGCGGCACTGCATCAAGAATCGTCATTCATCTATAAGCGATATCACCACATGGGCTCAGGACTACTTTGGCAAACCTTTGTCAAGTACCACAATACGTAGTTACAGCCACAAATGCCAGTTAAAACTGTACTGTGCCAAAAGGAAGCCCTATGTTAACAGTGTCCAGAAGCGCCGTCGACTTCTCTGGGCTCGGAGGCATCTGGGATGGACCATCACACAGTGGAAACGTGTACTGTGGTCAGATGAATCAGTATTTCAGGTATTTTTGGGGAGAAATGGACGCCGTGTGCTCCGGACCAAAGAAGAAAAGGATCATCCAGACTGTTACCAGCAACAAGTCCAAGTCATGGTATGGGGTTGTGTCAGTGCCCTTGGCAAAGGTAACTTGCACTTCTGTGATGGCACCATTAATGCTGAAAAGTACATAGAGATTTTGGAGCACAATATGCTGCCTTCAAGAAGACATCTTTTCCAGGGACGTCCATGCATATTTCAACAAGATAATGCAAAACCACATTCTGCACACATTACAAAGTCCTGGCTGCGGAGGAAGAGGATACGGGTACTTGACTGGCCTGCCTGCAGTCCCGACCTGTTTCCAGTAGAGAATGTGTGGCGCATTTTGAAGCGCAAAATGCGACAACGAAGGCCCTGTACTGTTGCCCACCTTAAGACTTGTTTTCAGCAAGAATGGGACAAAATTACACCTGAAACACTTCATCACTTGGTGTCTTCAGTCCCTAAACGTCTTTTAAGTGTTGTGAAAAGGAATGGCAACATTATAAAGTGGTAAATGCTTTACTGTTCCAACTTTTTTTGAAATGTGTTGCAAGAACCAAAATAGGAATTTTGTTTTTTTGAAACAAAAACAATAAAAATCATGAGGAACACATTAAATTATGTGATGTTGTATTGTCTGCAATGAAATACAAGTCAAAGTACATTTAGAAATCACTACTTTCTTTTTTTATTTGTGTTTTCCATACTGTCCCAACTTTTTCTGATTTGGGGTTGTAAAATAATTGGCAAATATATTGGCAGATGTATTCAAATGCGTTTTTTTTACTTATCTGAAATGTTTCAAAAAGTTAAAAAAAAAAATCCACCAATAACACAGCCCCCAGCCACACAGTAAGAGCCTCAAAGGAGCAGGCAAAGAGCCACATACGGCTCAAGAGCAACAGGTTTGGCACTCCTGATGTACAGTGTCAACAGAGAGAAACACGGACAAACGAACAGACAGTGACAACTAAGAACAACATACTGTAGAGAATGACAGTAACAGCATACAAACAGCATACATAGCCAGTATGAGTAAATTTGTTATAAATGTGTGCTCTTTAAAAAGTAGTTAGCATTGTTTGCCAGTTACATAAAATATTTAAAAATATGTTACATAAGGTACTGCTTATATTATTTCACCATCTGTACACAGTGAATGCACGTGTTTGTGGGTGGGGCTGCATGGTCGTGGTAATGTGGGCTGGTGTGGCTACAGTTCCAGGGCTGAATTTTTGTCCCAGTCCGCCCCTGACTAAACTCCAAGCATGCATCAAAGCTATAAAAGAATGGATGACCTACAATTTTCTGATGTTAAACTCAGACAAAACTGAGGTGATTGTGCTGGGCCCTAAACACCTCCAAACCTCTTTGTCCAAAGATATAGTTACTCTGGATGGTATTGCCCTGGCCTCCAGCACTACTGTCAGAAATCTAGGAGTTATTTTTGATCAGGATATATCCTTTAATGCCCACTTAAAACAAACCTCAAGAACAGCCTTTTTTTCACCTTCGTAACATTGCCAAAATTAGGAACATCCTAGCTCAAAACAATGCTGAAAAACTAGTCCATGCATTTGTTACTTCCAGGCTGGACTATTGTAATTCCTTATTATCAGGATGCTCAAATAAATAAAATAAAACCCTCCAGCTGATCCAGAATGCCGCAGCGCGTGTTCTGACAAGAACTAAGAAAAGAGATCATATTTCTCCTGTATTAGCTTCTCTGCATTGGCTCCCTGTAAAATTCAAGTTTGAATTTAAAATCTTTCTCCTGACCTACAAAGCTCTAAACGGTCAAACACCATCATATGTTGAAGAGCTCATAGTACCTTACTGTCCCACTAGAGCATTGCGTTCCCAGAATGCCGAGTTACTTGTGGTTCCTAGAGTCTCTAAAAGTAGAATGGGAGCCAGAGCCTTTAGCTATCAGGCTCCACTCCTATGGAACCAGCTCCCAGTCTGGGTCCGGGGGGCAGACACCGTCACCACATTTAAGAGTAAACTTAAAACTCTCCTCTTTGATAAAGCTTATAGTTAGGGAGTGAGGAGTTGCAGCATTCACCTAGACCGGCGGGGGAGGGTGTATAGCTACAGACACGGCACCCCTTCTTTTCTCTGCTTCTCTTCATAGTTGTTAGATTCATCTACCATATAATCAATGATATAATCAAAGTAGAGGGATGCAGGCCAGTACAGCCCGATCCGGTTGGGGAGAGTTCTAGCCCGACCAGGCATCTCTGTTTAACCTGTCTCTTAGTTATGCTGTTTCAGTTTTAGACTGCCGGGGGACTTCCTTTGACACACTGAGCTTCTCGCTCCTCTCTCTCCCCATTTCTCTTCCCATGTCCCAGAAATGCTTGTTACTAACCTAGCTCTGGGGAGTCTATTCCCCGGAGTCCTTATGTATTTTCTCGCCCAGCATGTATCCTTGGATTAGAGTGGCACCAAGATCATGGATGTGGCTGTCGCCGTGGTCCTGCTCCGAGTCCACACCCTGCTACACTGTGCTACTCTTTATGGTGCCCTGCAGTGTCCTGCTGCGTCCTGCTGCACCCTGCTATGTCCAGCTATGCTCTGCTGTGCCATGCTACATCCTCTAACACCCTGCAGTGCCCTGATATGACATGAACTACTATGACTACTTTTTCTAGTCACTGATCCGTTATCTTTTTTGTGACTGTTATTGCCATTGTTCATCACACCCCCAACCGGCTCCGTCAAACACCGCCTACCAAGAGCCTGGGTCTGCTGAGGTTTCTTCCTAAAAGGGAGTTTTTCCTTGCCACTGTCGCACTAAATGCTTGCTCTTGAGTGAATTACTATAATCTTTCGGTATTTGTAAATTATAGAGTGTGGGCTAGACCTACTCTATTTGCAAAGTGTCCCGAGATAACTCTTGTTATGATGTGATACTATAAATAAAATTGAAATGAATTGAATGGAAATTGAATTGAATGCTGGTTTAGCCATCAATTAAAGCTCGTCCTCATCAAAGCTAATATTTATATTTATATTATAATACCTTAGCATTATTTGGTCATTCATTTCAAATAGTCATTTATTTTAGATAGGGCCTGTATTACTGCTGCTATCAAGGTGTCCCAAGTACTTCTCTACTTCTATACAACTTAAACGATGGTCATCTTCTGTCTAATCATCATATTTCGCCTGACGTCAACAACGTCCTCACAAACCAGAGATCCCTTAAACCATAACTTATAACTAGAACTGCAAGCAGTTATGACGGGGTCCAAGCCTAATCGCGCCAGTCGCCCTGACGCAAGTGGACCCCGGCGCCCCGGGCAGCGTACGAAAGCAGAACCCAAAGTGTAATGGTGGGGAGGCAAACATCAGGAAATATGGAGAGGTGTGAGCCGCAAGGTCTGCGGTAAATTGCCGTTGCAAATGTCCCAGAGCCTTAAAGGATTTTTGACAACCTCTGGTCCGTCTGGTTTTATTTTCTATAAAAGCTTGCAAAACATTATCCCTGTTGTCCATAGTCAATATATGAACATCATTTTTTTCAGGAAACACTGGGCTATTAGAATAATCGTGCTGCAGTGAGGTCACTTGAATGTTAAAAAGGTTGTAGGACCATAAAGACAAATAAATAAATAAAACGGAACATGAGTCTCACAGATATACAGTATATTAATTTCACACACACAGCAATGCCACACAAGCATTTGTGTTGTCTAAAACAGTTCTATATACTTGGAGTCATCCAGTGCAAAAATAAACATATTGAACATTGTAACTCATATAAAAGGACAAACTATTTACATTTTATACATACAGTGTATCAATCTTGGATGTAACAGCATGGATTAATTGCACAAAGACCCCGATAACTAGGTAGGTATACTTCGCCCCGATACTTCTAGGCTGGATACAAAACCTTCTGTAAGGGCTAGGAAGGCAACAAAGACATCAGCAGAACGCGGTGACTCTTAGCTTTTAGCTCCCAAAGGCAGTATGTTTCTACTAGATATAATTACAAAGCTATACAGTTATGAATCAGAAGTGCCGTTTGGCGTTGTATTCGACGCGCTCGACCTCAGAATAAGTAAAAGGGCCCACGTCTACATTGACTTTAGCGCCCCCTTAATGGCCAATCTTTCCACATTTGGTACAGAGCCTCAGAGCGGCATGCTAAACAAGCACCCCAAGGTTCGTGTTGATAGCATGTATGGTGGCCGAGATACTGCAATTGAAAAGTTCCCATTTAAATGCATGCAATGCCAAAAAACTGAAACGTTTATTATAGCGCTCCCTAATTGTCAATCTTCGCCAATTTGGGTACAGAGCATCGCAGTGGGGTGTTGAACAAGGCTGATACCATTTAATTTGGCCGACATATGATTAAGTTTGGGTTTGGTAGCTAGCTAGGAAAAGTTGTTTGGTCGTTAAATGCGCATACTTTCACATAGCAAAATTCTTTTTGCAAATTTTGGTCAGGTGTATCTGGAGGTGCTACCTACCAGGTTTCGTGCAGATCGGTTGCACGGCCTAGGACGAGTTAAAAAAAGGTTGGTTTTGCGCGTTGTGAAAAAACTTCTCAGCTGAAATGGGCCTGGCCTACATCATTTGATTCAGCTTGATTCAAGGAAGATGTAGATGGGATTTTTTTGTACATCTACCCTGTAAATTTAAAAGTTGCTCACGTCAGTGTAAGTGGTGAGTCCAAATATGTGTCCAATAGGCCACGCCCACTTTGACCAATCAGTAACCCACTGTAGTGGTGGCCTCAGGAGTGGCCCTAGGTGGTACCCATCACATTTTGTAAAAAAACGGATGAGCCGTTCATGAGATATAAACTTTTTGTACTTGTAGCGCCCCCTAGTGGCCAATTTTCATAAAATGTGTGGCGCCCCTCCAGAGGTTCATGCCAAACAACAATCTAATCCTTTGTGCGTAATATGCGCAATATTTATCCTATAAAAATGACTGTTATAACTTTTTGTCAGATCGGCCTGGAGATGCTACCCGCCAAGTTTCGCGCAGATCGGTCGCACGTTCTAGGAGGAGTCCGAAAAAGTAGGTTTTTGATAAATCATGATTTTTCACACATAAAAGTCTAGGCGGAAATGGGCGTGGCCTATATCAGGACATTCAGTTGGATCCAGTGAACACGTGGATATGTGTATTTTTTATGTGCAATGCACGGTTTGGAAGTTATAGGGTCAAACGCGGTTTTTTCTGCTATAGCGCCACCTAGTGGTGGAAGTGGGTAAATTGTTGCGCTTGAGGTCCTTTCCGGATTTATGGACCAGTCCTGAAAATGGCAGGGTTGTGGAACCCTAATAAGCACACATATATCTGGTGGTGGTGTTTTGTCATGATCTCTGATATATTCTCACATTCAATGAGTTGATTTTGCACCATTCCATGTTATCTTTACCAGATGCATTTTTATTCTTTTTCATTTCAAACCTATACACCATGCGAGGGTTTCAAACAGCAAACCCAGATGCTGTGCCGTGGTAAGATAAGACAGCAAACCTGCCGAGGTAAGAATAGCTAACCCGGTCGCTGGGCCGAGATCAAGTGTAGCCAAACACGGACGTACAGCCGTGAAACCCGGATGTGCAGCCGAGGTTCAGAGTACGCAAACAATAATAATAATAATAATAATAATGATATTTATTCCTAAAGCACTTTACACTCAGGGCAATTCTCAGTGCTCCAATTAAGAGCATAAGATCTTAAAAGCATGGTAAAAACATCAACATAAAATAGCCTGACCCGGATGTGCAGTAGGCAAACACGGACGTGCAACCGTGAAACACGGACGTGCAGCCGAGGTTAAGATTAGCCATTTGTTTCAAACCTTTATTATCATCATCATCATCATCATCATCATCATCATCATCAGTATCCGCATCATGTATTATATTATATGTAGGTCAGGAGTTTTTTTTTTTTCTTTTGCTTTACTAATCTTTCAGCCTCACTTGCCAAGTCTTCTTCCCATTTCGTTTTGCGGGTTGAAGTACTCTACAAAGCTCTAATCACTTTTCAGATTCATTGTGACATAAAGTAAGTACGTTCCTTTCACCCGTTCTCTTCACGTTTTTGGGGGATATCTTTGGCTTTCTACCCCCTTTAAATAATAAATATTTTATAACGATGGAGTCTAATCTCCAAATACCTGTACATGTCATATCGCATATGTACAATACATTTTGCATTTCTGCAACGAAGTCTCTCCTGATTGAAATGAAGCTTAGCGTAAATTCTTTCAGGAAGACTTCTCTTCATAAACTAAACAGCTGTAGATTCTCACTTTCTTTAAACCAATCAGAAGTGGTCACGAATTTAACGAGCCAATCACAGCATGACTTCCTGTCTTCTCTTTCTGCTGCGCAGTTGTTATTTCAGGCAAAGAGCACGACCGAGGTAGGTTGCATGAAATGATGAGGCCCTGTATTATGGATTCAGTAATGGCCTTCTGTCTGGGATGTCCCTGGCTGTGTAGCTGCACACCTCTTGTCTGGCTTAACCCTCATGTTGTCCTCGGGTCAAATTTGACCCGTTTATAAAAACTTTCTATATCAGAAATATGACAAACGAACGTTGAAAAAAAGCTTAAAAAACGCAGGAAAAGAAATCGACAAAATTGTTTTATTAAAACACTGAAAATAGTGACCCAAAAGAAATCTGGAAAAGTGAAGAAAAAAGTCTAAAACATTGCCAAAGGTGACAAAACCTTGTTCAATAAAGTGGGGAAAACACATCGGAAAAAGCGACAAAAAAATTGACAAAAACATAATTAAAAAAACGCCGAAAAAATTGAATAAAAACGTCAAAAGTGTAGAAAAAGAACAACATGTTGAAATTTCGACCCAGAAAAACACTAAGTTGCACGGTCGACGGGAAGACAACACGAGGGTTAAGAATGAATCAATGCTGCTCTGTCCCTTTTTTTTGCTTCGTTGAACTCATTAAACCTGCAGATGTCGATCGATAAATATGAAAAGACAACAAGTAAGATCCTTATCTTATTATAGCTAACAATTTTATGTGCAACAAAGCCCATCTGAAACCACAAGGTTCTGAACTGAAAACATGGTACTCAGGGTATCAAGAAAACACACAAACACTCACTCTCACACACACACACTCAAGCACACACACACACACACACACACACACACACACACTCTAGCAAACACACACACACACACACACACACACACACACAGACACACACACACACTCAAGGATTTTTGCCCGCAACAATCACAAAAAAACTCCGTGATTGACTAATGTACAAACTGTATAATCTATCCACCTACACTAACCCTCCTCTAACCCTACCAATCACAGAAAACTTTTGGCATTTTTTCGAATTTCAAAAAACACCATTTAGTAAATTTTTAAGCCGTTTGGTTTGGTTAAAACTTTTTTCCCACACTTTTTGAAAACACCATACAAGGGTTAAACAAGCAAGCTAACGGTAACATTAGATGGTCAATGCTGAGCTAACGTTAAACATGTTTACTGACCTGTCAGGATGCGTTTTCAGCCAGAACCTTTTATCTTGAGACCGCATATTTTGCATTGAGTGCTTCTTTTGTTTGGGCTGTCGTTTTGGAAGTTTTTAAACCCAAAGCTTATGACAGCTCCTCCAGAAAAACGCGATTATGCGATCGCAGAATTCAATGCATAATTATCATCAGCCGCACTATCGCCGCATAAATTGCCGATTTCCGCGCAAAATATGCGGGGCTTGCATGATTTCATAATCACCGCATTTTCGTTGCAAAAAAGTCACATATATCTCAGCAGAAAGTTGAAAAATGTTGCGTTTACTTCACACAAGAGCAGCTATTTTCCCCTGTTGCCATGGGAACGTTATGAAGTGACGTAATTTCACCTACTGAGAACACAGTGTTGGGGAATCACTTTTTTTTCTCTTTTTCATCAAACCGCAGTTTTTGCAAGTTCCCGCAAGTTCCCGCAATTTTTGCAAGTTCCCGCATTTTCATTGCATAAAATTGCATAAATATCCCGCATATTCCATCGCATTTTTTAAGAAAACGTGCCGCATAATCAAGGATTTTTGCCCGCAACAATCACAAAAAAACTCCGCGTTTTTCTGGAGGGACTGTTATGATGAATGGCACAGCAGCGGCCGGAGCAGTCAACATGTTTGTTCGCTGTCCTCTGTGTGGCCGCGCCGCCCGCACGCTCAGCAGATATAGTACGTCACATGTTACGTCGTGGGCAGGTTATAGGTAACGGAGGGAGCGGAATAACAGCGAGCTCATCAGACGTTTCCTAAAAATAAACATTGTTCACGAGTCCCGCAGCTCGAGTCCGAGTCGAGTCTGAAGTCTTTCGAGGTCAAGTCTCAAGTCGAGTCTGAAGTCACTGTGTAATCATCATGCAGCAGTCCTGTGTGTATTTGTAGCATATATATGGATATAAGCCTCTTCCATGTGTTCAATATCTTCGATATTCTCCATAGTTACGTTACTCCAAGCTTCTTCCCTTGTGAACACTTCCGCTCTTCACGCTACACTGTAGCTCCACCGACCTACACTGTTATTTATCTTGCTACAACTGAATTCACACGGGACTTCAGCACGAGACTGCTGCTAGCCGTCTGTTAGTGTTTAACTGAACAAGGCACAGGCATAATTCTGCCCGTTTCCATGTAGTTACATAGTCAATAAAATGCTCATAACCACTACAGCGCTCAATTACCTATTTTTGAGGGGAAATAAACCCCCAAAAAATTGCCGCGAATGAATCACCGGTCCTCCGGAGGACAGCCACGACCAGCGGGCGCTCTCGCGATTGTTGTCGGCGCAGCAAGCGAGGACTGCGGGCAGGAAGCAGAAGCACGGCCGCCGGTTGGACACTACCACAACGATCCCCACAGAGAGAATACTACTCTCCAACGCCAGATGGATCGCACACAAAATGGATATGTATCATATATATGCTACAAATACACACGGGACTGCTGCATGATGATTATTACTGAAGCCTGACTGAACACTCTCTCGTCCCAGACGACAGCTAACTAGCTAGCAGCTAACAGGGTAGGTGAATGTTGAAAAGGCATCTTGTTGTCATGTAAGGGCCATGTTCATGTTACACAGACATTTTAATTGCATTTTGTGTCTGTTAAGATACACAAAGGCACTATTTCATTTATGCCCCCATGACTGCCGTTTAGCTAAGTGGAGCGGTGGGCATTAGATGCAGCAGCTCCGTCTATGTAGCTGATGTTGCGCTAACTGTTTTTGCTATAGACAGGTCTCGCATAGTTATATTTAGCAAGATTAACGTAAAAATTGGCCGGAGTTCTCCTTTAATTCATGGGTGCCTTTTCTCGACACTCAAGGACACCTTACATGTACAAATAATAAAAGATAAAAACAGATGCACAACAAAGACCAAGCAGAAATACAAAGTAATAAACAACAGACACATACTATATAATTAAAGCTGCAAGCAGCGATGGACGGGCCCTCGCTTCTCTGCGCGCGTCGGGGTTAGCGGCGAACGCCGCTCCTTGCGACCGTGCATCTGCGCGGCAATCAGACGTTGAAAATTGTCGCCAATGAAAAGGGAACTCCCTGACGAGTTCAATGATACCTCACACAAGACTCAATGTCGTACAGTTCATTATTTGTGAAAGGGGCGTGGCCAAAGCATAGGGGGCGGGCGAAACCATCACCAATGAAGAAGGAACTCTCTGCTGAGTTCAATGATACCTCACTCAAGGGTGTACCTTAAACAGTTCAAATGTTATGAAAGGGGGCGTGGCCTGAGTAAGTGGGCGTGGTTAAAGTATATGGGGCGGCTCAGTATCACACATAGACCACACATTATAAGTTTCATGTAAATCGGATGATGTTTGTCATATAAGGCAGATTTCGTGTTGCCAGGGGGGGGCGCTGTGACCAAATGTAAATTTTGGCCTGTAGGGGTCCTCAAGCCTGGACCCTTGTCAAACGTGAGAAGTTTCGGGCGGATATGACAACGTACACTAAAGTTACAACAACTTCTTCGTTCATCGAAGAATGGTCAAAATCGCCGCCACACCACGCCCACACCGTCTGACGAAAAGTTTTTCTTTTAACAACTTTTCATCGTTTAGGTGTTGAGATGGTACAGACCAAATTTGAAGTCCATCGGATGAAATCTCTAGGAGGAGTTCGTTAAAGTATAGCACCTTGACTTTTAGGCATACTTCCTGCTGCCACTAGGGGGCGCTATGACTTTGAGTAAATATCGGCCCGTATATGTCCTCAGGGTTGGACTATTATGAATCGTGAAAAGTTTCGAGCCAATTGGACAATGGACACTTGAGTTACACCAACTTCCTGTTTCGATGGCGAAACGCACAAAATGGCCGCCCCGCCACGACCATGCCCTATGATCAAAAGTTTTTCTTTTTACAACTTTTCATCTATCATGTCTTAAGATGGCACAGACCAAATTTGAAGTTGATCGGATGAAATCTCTAGGAGGAGTTCGTTAAAGTACGACATGTGGAAATGGCCAAAATCGCACTAATTTCGAACTTTCAATTCAAAATGGCGGACTTCCTGTTGGGTTTAGGGTATGGCTCTAATGACGCTTTCTGTATGTCTTGACATGATACATAGGTGTACCAAGTTTCGTGAGTCTACGTTAAACGTACTGCAGGGGCTACATTTTTTTAACTTTGTAGGGGGCGCTAGCGAGCCATTTTTGTGCGACTATTCCCGAAACCCATAAAATACGTAATTTTTCACCAGACTTGACGCGACCGCCAAATTTGGTGAGTTTTTGAATATGATAAGCCCCTCAAAAAGGCAATTCATTGCGCGGAAGAAAGAAAGAAAGAAAGAATAATAATAATAATTAAAGCTGCAAGCAGCGATGGACGGGCCCTCGCTTCTCTGCGCGTGTCGGTGTTAGTGGCGAACGCCGCTCCTTGCGACCGTGCATCTGCGCGGCAATCAGACGTTGAAAATTGTCGCCAATGAAAAGGGAACTCCCTGACGAGTTCAACGATACCTCACACAAGACTCAATGTCGTACAGTTCATTATTTGTGAAAGGGGGCGTGGCCAAAGCATAGGGGGCGGGTCAAACCATCACCAATGAAGAAGGAACACTCTGCTGAGTTCAATGATACCTTACACAATAGTGTACCTTAAATGGGTCACCAGTTATGAAAGGGGGCGTGGCTTAAGCATAGGGTGCGGGCCAAACCATCACCAATGAAGAAGGAACTCTCTGCTGAGTTCAATGATACCTCACATAAGGGTGTACCTTAAACAGTTGAAATATTATGAAAGGGGGCGTGGCCTGAGTACGTGGGCGTGGTTAAAGTATATGGGGCGCCTCAGTATCACATATAGACCACACATTATAAGTTTCATGTAAATCGGATGATGTTTGTCATATAAGGCAGATTTCGTGTTGCCAGCGGGGGGCGCTATGACGAAATGTCAATTTTGGCCTGTAGGTGTCCTCAGGCCTGGACCGTTGTTAAACGTGAGAAGTTTCGGGCAGATATGACAACGTACACCAAAGTTACAACAACTTCTTTGTTCATCGAAGGATGCTCAAAATGGCCGCCACGCCACGCCCACGCCGTCTGACGAAAAGTTTTTCTTTTAACAACATTTCATCGGAAAGGTGTTGTGATGGTACACACCAAATTTGAAGTCCATCGGATGAAATCTCTAGGAGGAGTTCGTTAAAGTATAGCACCTTGACTTTTAGGCCTACTTCCTGTTGCCACTAGGGGGCGCTATGACTTTGAGTAAATATCGGACGGAATATGTCCTCAGGGTTGGACTATTATGAATCGTGAAAAGTTTCGAGCCAATTGGACAATGGACACTTGAGTTACACCAACTTCCTGTTTCGATGGCGAAACGCACAAAATGGCCGCCTCGCCACGGCCATGCCCTATGATCAAAAGTTTTTCTTTTTACAACTTTTCATCTATCATGTCTTAAGATGGCACAGACCAAATCTGAAGTTGATCGGATGAAATCTCTAGGAGGAGTTCGTTAAAGTACGACATGTGGAAATGGCCAAAATCGCACTAATTTCGAACTTTCAATTAAAAATGGCGGACTTCCTGTTGGGTTTAGCGTATGGCTCTAATGACGCTTTCTGTACGTCTTGACATGTTACATAGGTGTACCAAGTTTCGTGAGTCTACGTTAAACGTACTGCAGGGGCTAGATTTTTTTAACTTTGTAGGGGGCGCTAGCGAGCCATTTTTGTGCGCCTATTCCCGAAACCCTTAAAATACGTAATTTTTCACCAGACTTGACGCGACCGCCAAATTTGGTGAGTTTTTGAATATGTTAAGCCCCTCAAAAAGGCAATTCATTGCGCGGAAGAGGAATAATAATAATAATTAAAGCTGCAAGCAGCGATGGACGGGCCCTCGCTTTTCTGCGCGCGTTGGGGTTACCGGTGAACGCCGCTCCTTGCGACCGTGCATCTGCACGGCACACAGACGTTGCAAATCGTCGCCAATGAAACGGGAACTCCCTGACGAGTTCAACGATACCTCACTCAAGACTCAATGTCGTACAGTTCATTATTTGTGAAAGAGGGCGTGGCCAAAGCATAGGGGGCGGGTTAAACCATCACCAATGAAGAAGGAACTCTCTGCTGAGTTCAATGATACCTTACACAATAGTGTACCTTAAATGGGTCACCAGTTATGAAAGGGGGCGTGGGTTAAGCATAGGGGGCGGGCCAAACCATCTCCAATGAAGAAGGAACTCTCTGCTGAGTTCAATGATACCTCACACAAGGGTGTACCTTAAACAGTTCAAATATTACAAAAGGGGGCGTGGCCTGGGTACGTGGGCGTGGTTAAAATATATGGGGCGGCTCAGTATCACATATAGACCACACATTATAAGTTTCATGTAAATCGGATGATGTTTGTCATATATGGCAGATTTCGTGTTGCCAGCGGGGGGCGCTATGACGAAATGTCAATTTTGGCCTGTAGGTGTCCTCAGGTCTGGACCCTTGTTAAACGTGAGAGGTTTCGGACAAATATGACAACGTACACTAAAGTTACAACAACTTCTTTTTTCATCGAAGGATGCTCAAAATGGCCGCCACGCCACGCCCACGCCGTCTGACGAAAAGTTTTTCTTTTAACAACTTTTCATCGGAAAGGTGTTGTGATGGTACAGACCAAATTTGAAGTCCATCGGATGAAATCTCTAGGAGGAGTTCGTTAAAGTATAGCACCTTGACTTTTAGGCCTACTTCCTGTTGCCACTAGGGGGCGCTATGACTTTGAGTAAATATCGGACCTCATATGTCCTCAGGGTCGGACTATTATGAATCGTGAAAAGTTTCAAGCCAATTGGACAATGGACACTTGAGTTACACCAACTTCCTGTTTCGATGGCGAAACGCACAAAATGGCCGCCCCGCCACGGCCATGCCCTATGATCAAAAGTTTTTCTTTTTACAACTTTTCATCTATCATGTCTTAAGATGGCACAGACCAAATCTGAAGTTGATCGGATGAAATCTCTAGGAGGAGTTCGTTAAAGTACGACATGTGGAAATGGCCAAAATCGCACAAATTTCGAACATTCAATTCAAAATGGCGGACTTCCTGTTGGGTTTCAGGTATGGCTCCAATGACATTTTATATACGTCTTCACATGCTACATATGTGTACCAAGTTTCGTGAGTCTACGTTAAACGCACTGCAGGGGCTCAATTTTTTTGACTTTGTAGGGGGCGCTAGCGAGCCATTTTTGTGCGCCTATTCCCGAAACCCATAAAATACGTAATTTTTCACCAGACTTGACGCGACCGCCAAATTTGGTGAGTTTTTGAATATGTTAAGCCCCTCAAAAAGGCAATTCATTGCGCGAAAGAAAGAAAGAATAATAATAATAATAATAATAATAATAATTCCTTCAATTCCAATAGGGCCTTCGCCGCTGTCGGCGCTCGGGCCCTAATTAAAGCTGCAAGCAGCGATGGACGGGCCCTCGCTCCTCTGCGCGCGTTGGGGTTAGTGGCGGACGCCGCTCCTTGCGACTGTGCATCTGCACGGCACTCAGACGTTGCAAATCGTTGCCAATGAAAAGGGAACTCCCTGACGAGTTCAACGATACCTCACACAAGACTCAATGTCGTACAGTTCATTATTTGTGAAAGGGGGCGTGGCCAAAGCATCGGGGGCGGGTCAAACCATCACCAATGAAGAAGGAACTCTCTGCTGAGTTCAATGATACCTTACACAATAGTGTACCTTAAATGGGTCACCAGTTATGAAAGGGGGCGTGGCTTAAGCATAGGGGGCGGGCCAAACCATCACCAATGAAGAAGGAACTCTCTGCTGAGTTCAATGATACCTTATACAATAGTGTACCTTAATTGGGTCACCAGTTATGAAAGGGGGCGTGGCTTAAGCATAGGGGGCGGGCCAAACATCCCCAATGAAGAAGGAACTCTCTCCTGAGTTCAATGATACCTCACACAAGGGTGTACCTTAAACAGTTCAAATATTACGAAAGGGGGCGTGGCCTGAGTAAGTGGGCGTGGTTAAAGTATATGGGGCGGCTCAGTATCACATATAGACCACACATTATAAGTTTCATGTAAATCGGATGATGTTTGTCATATAAGGCAGATTTCGTGTTGCCAGCGGGGGGCGCTGTGACCAAATGTAAATTTTGGCCTGTAGGGGTCCTCAAGCCTGGACCCTTGTCAAACGTGAGAAGTTTCGGGCGGATATGACAACGTACACTAAAGTTACAACAACTTCTTCGTTCATCGAAGAATGGTCAAAATCGCCGCCACGCCACGCCCACACCGTCTGACGAAAAGTTTTTCTTTTAACAACTTTTCATCGTTTAGGTGTTGAGATGGTACAGACCAAATTTGAAGTCCATCGGATGAAATCTCTAGGAGGAGTTCGTTAAAGTATAGCACCTTGACTTTTAGGCATACTTCCTGCTGCCACTAGGGGGCGCTATGACTTTGAGTAAATATCGGCCCTTATATGTCCTCAGGGTTAGACTCTTATGAATCGTGAAAAGTTTCGAGCCAATTGGACAATGGACACCTGAGTTACACCAACTTCCTGTTTCGATGGCGAAATGCACAAAATGGCCGCCCCGCCACGGCCATGCCCTATGATCAAAAGTTTTTCTTTTTACAACTTTTCATCTATCATGTCTTAAGATGGCACAGACCAAATTTGAAGTTGATCGGATGAAATCTCTAGGAGGAGTTCGTTAAAGTACGACATGTGGAAATGGCCAAAATCGCACAAATTTCGAACATTCAATTCAAAATGGCGGACTTCCTGTTGGGTTTCAGGTATGGCTCCAATGACATTTTATATACGTCTTTACATGGTACATATGTGTACCAAGTTTCGTGAGTCTACGTTAAACGCACTGCAGGGGCTAAATTTTTTTTACTTTGTAGGGGGCGCTAGCGAGCCATTTTTGTGCGACTATTCCCGAAACCCTTAAAATACGTAATTTTTCACCAGACTTGACGCGACCGCCAAATTTGGTGAGTTTTTGAATATGTTAAGCCCCTCAAAAAGGCAATTCATTGCGCGGAAGAAAGAAAGAAAGAAAGAATAATAATAATTAAAGCTGCAAGCAGCGATGGACGGGCCCTCGCTTCTCTGCGCGCGTCGGGGTTACCGGCGGACGCCGCTCCTTGCGACCGTGTATCTGCATGGCACTCAGACGTTGCAAATCGTTGCCAATGAAAAGGGAACTCCCTGACGAGTTCAACGATACCTCACACAGGAATCAATGTCATACAGTTCATTATTTGTGAAAGGGGGAGTGGCCAAAGCATAGGGGTCGGGGCAAACCATCACCAATGGAGAAGGAACTCTGCTGAGTTCAATGATACCTTACACAATAGTGTACCTTAAATGGGTCACCAGTTATGAAAGGGGGCGTGGCCAAAGCATAGGGGGCGGGCCAAACCATCACCAATGAAGAAGGAACTCTCTGCTGAGTTCAATGATACCTTACACAATAGTGTACCTTAAATGGGTCACCAGTTATGAAAGGGGGCGTGGCTTAATCATAGGGGGTGGGCCAAACCATCACCAATGAAGAAGGAACTCTCTGCTGAGTTCAAAGATACCTCACACAAGGGTGTACCTTAAACAGTTCAAATAGTACGAAAGGGGGCGTGGCCTGAGTACGTGGGCGTGGTTTAAGTATATGGGGCGGCTCAGTATCACATATAGACCACACATTATAAGTTTCATGTAAATCGGATGATGTTTGTCATATAAGGCAGATTTCGTGTTGCCAGCGGGGGGCGCTAAGACGAAATGTCAATTTTGGCCTGTAGTTGTCCTCAGGCCTGGACCCTTGTTAAACGTGAGAAGTTTCGGGCAGATATGACTACGTACACTAAAGTTATAACAACTTCTTTGTTCATCGAAGGATGCTCAAAATGGCCGCCACGCCACGCCCACGCCGTCTGACGAAAAGTTTTTCTTTTAACAACTTTTCATCGGTAAGGTGTTGTGATGGTACAGACCAAATTTGAAGTCCATCGGATGAAATCTCTAGGAGGAGTTCGTTAAAGTATAGCACCTTGACTTTTAGGCCTACTTCCTGCTGCCACTAGGGGGCGCTATGACTTTGAGTAAATATCGGACGTTATATGTCCTCAGGGTTGGACTCTTATGAATCTTGAAAAGTTTCGAGCCAATTGGACAATGGACACTTGAGTTACACCAACTTCCTGTTTCGATGGCGAAACGCACAAAATGGCCGCCCCGCCACGACCATGCCCTATGATCAAAAGTTTTTCTTTTTACAACTTTTCATCTATCATGTCTTAAGATGGCACAGACCAAATCTGAAGTTGATCGGATGAAATCTCTAGGAGGAGTTCGTTAAAGTACGACATGTGGAAATGGCCAAAATCGCACTAATTTCGAACTTTCAATTCAAAATGGCGGACTTCCTGTTGGGTTTAGCGTATGGCTCTAATGACGCTTTCTGTACGTCTTGACATGATACATAGGTGTACCAAGTTTCGTGAGTCTACGTTAAACGTACTGCAGGGGCTCAATTTTTTTAACTTTGTAGGGGGCGCTAGCGAGCCATTTTTGTGCGCCTATTCCCGAAACCCATAAAATACGTAATTTTTCACCAGACTTGACGCGACCGCCAAATTTGGTGAGTTTTTGAATATGTTAAGCCCCTCAAAAAGGCAATTCATTGCGCGGAAGAAAGAATAATAATAATAATTAAAGCTGCAAGCAGTGATGGACGGGCCCTCGCTCCTCTGCGCGCGTCGGGGTTAGTGGCGGACGCCGCTTCTTGCGACCGTGCATCTGCGCAGCACTCAGACGTTGCAAATCGTCGCCAATGAAAAGGGAACTCCCTGACGAGTTCAACGATACCTCACTCAAGACTCAATGTTGTACAGTTCATTATTTGTGAAAGGGGCGTGTCCAAAGCATAGGGGGCGGGTCAAACCATCTCCAATGAAGAAGGAACTCTCTGCTGAGTTCAATGATACCTTAAACAATAGTGTACCTTAAATGGGTCACCAGTTATGAAAGGGGGCTTGGCCAAAACATAGGGGGCGGGTCAAACCATCTGCAATGAAGAAGGAACTCTCTGCTGAGTTCAATGATACCTTACACAATAGTGTACCTTAAATGGGTCACCAGTTATGAAAGGGGCGTGGCCAAAGCATAGGGGGCGGGCCAAACCATCACCAATGAAGAAGGAAGTCTCTGCTGAGTTCAATGATACCTTACACAATAGTGTACCTTAAATGGGTCACCAGTTATGAAAGGGGGCGTGGCTTAAGCATAGGGGCGGGCCAAACCATCACCAATGAAGAAGGAACTCTCTGCTGAGTTCAATGATACCTCACACAAGGGTGTACCTTAAACAGTTCAAATATTATGAAAGGGGGCGTGGCCGGAGTAAGTGGGCGTGGTTAAATTATATGGGGCGGCTCAGTATCACACATAGACCACACATTATAAGTTTCATGTAAATCGGATGATGTTTGTCATATAAGGCAGATTTCGTGTTGCCAGCGGGGGGCGCTATGATGAAATGTCAATTTTGGCATGTAGGTGTCCTCAGGCCTGGACCCTTGTTAAACGTGAGAAGTTTCGGGCAGATATGACAACGTACACTAAAGTTACAACAACTTCTTTGTTCATCAAAGGATGCTCAAAATGGCCGCCACGCCACGCCCACGCCGTCTGACGAAAAGTTTTTCTTTTAACAACTTTTCATCGGTAAGGTGTTGTGATGGTACAGACCAAATTTGAAGTCCATCGGATGAAATCTCTAGGAGGAGTTCGTTAAAGTATAACACCTTGACTTTTAGGCCTACTTCCTGCTGCCACTAGGGGGCGCTATGACTTTGAATAAATATCGGACCGTATATGTCCTCAGGGTTGGACTATTAGGAATCGTGAAAAGTTTCGAGCCAATTGGACAATGGACACTTGAGTTACACCAACTTCCTGTTTCGATGGCGAAATGCACAAAATGGCCGCCCCGCCACGGCCATGCCCTATGATCAAAAGTTTTTCTTTTTACAACTTTTCATCTATCATGTCTTAAGATGGCACAGACCAAATTTGAAGTTGATCGGATGAAAGGTCTAGGAGGAGTTCGTTAAAGTACGACATGTGGAAATGGCCAAAATCGCACTAATTTCGAACATTCAATTCAAAATGGCGGACTTCCTGTTTGGTTTCAGGTATGGCTCCAATGACGTTTTATGTACGTCTTTACAGGCTACATATGTGTACCAAGTTTCGTGAGCGTACGTTAAACGCACTGCAGGGGCTCAATTGTTTTGACTTTGTAGGGGGCGCTAGCGAGCCATTTTTGTGCGTCTATTCCCGAAACCCTTAAAATACGTAATTTTTCACCAGACTTGACGCGACCGCCAAATTTGGTGAGTTTTTGAATATGTTAAGCCCCTCAAAAAGGCAATTCATTGCGCGGAAGAAAGAAAGAAAGAAAGAAAGAAAGAATAATAATAATTCCTTCAGTTCCAATAGGGCCTTCGCCGCTGTCGGCGCTCGGGCCCTAATAATTCCTTCAATTCCAATAGGGCCTTCGCCGCTGTCGGCGCTCGGGCCCTAATTAAAGCTGCAAGCAGCGATGGACGGGCCCTCGCTCCTCTGCACGCGTTGGGGTTAGTGGCGGACGCCGCTCCTTGCGACCGTGCATCTGCACGGCACTCAGACGTTGCAAATCGTCGCCAATGAAAAGGGAACTCCCTGACGAGTTCAACGATACCTCACTCAAGACTCAATGTCGTACAGTTCATTATTTGTGAAAGGGGGCGTGGCCAAAGCATAGGGGGCGGGTCAAACCATCTCCAATGAAGAAGGAAATCTGCTGAGTTGAATGATACCTTACACAATAGTGTACCTTAAATGGGTCACCAGTTATGAAAGGGGGCGTGGCCAAAGCATAGGGGGCGGCCCAAACCATCACCAATGAAGAAGGAACTCTCTGCTGAGTTCAATGATACCTTACACAATAGTGTACCTTAAATGGGTCACCAGTTATGAAAGGGGGCGTGGCTTAAGTATAGGGGGCGGGCCAAACCATCACCAATGAAGAAGGAACTATCTGCTGAGTTCAATGATACCTCACACAAGGGTGTACCTTAAACAGTTCAAATATTAAGAAAGGGGGCGTAGCCTGAGTACGTGGGCGTGGTTAAAGTATATGGGGCGGCTCAGTATCACACACAGACCACACATTATAAGTTTCATGTAAATCGGATGATGTTTGTCATATAAGGCAGATTTCGTGTTGCCAGCGGGGGGCGCTATGATGAAATGTCAATTTCGGCCTGTAGGTGTCCTCAGGCCTGGACCCTTGTTAAACGTGAGAAGTTTCGGGCAGATATGACAACGTACACTAAAGTTACAACAACTTCTTTGTTCATCGAAGGATGCTCAAAATGGCCGCCACGCCACGCCCACGCCGTCTGACGAAAAGTTTTTCTTTTAACAACTTTTCATCGGAAAGGTGTTGTGATGGTACAGACCAAATTTGAAGTCCATCGGATGAAATCTCTAGGAGGAGTTCGTTAAAGTATAGCACCTTGACTTTTAGGCCTACTTCCTGTTGCCACTAGGGGGCGCTATGACTTTGAGTAAATATCGGACCGAATATGTCCTCAGGGTTGGACTATTATGAATCGTGAAAAGTTTCGAGCCAATTGGACAATGGACACCTGAGTTACACCAACTTCCTGTTTCGATGGCGAAACGCACAAAATGGCCGCCCCGCCACGGCCATGCCCTATGATCAAAAGTTTTTCTTTTTACAACTTTTCATCTCTAACATCTTAAGATGACACAGACCAAATTTGAAGTTGATCGGATGAAATCTCTAGGAGGAGTTCGTTAAAGTACGACATGTGGAAATGGCCAGAATCGCACTAATTTCGAACTTTCAATTCAAAATGGCGGACTTCCTGTTGGGTTTAGCGTATGGCTCTAATGACGCTTTCTGTACGTCTTGACATGATACATAGGTGTACCAAGTTTCGTGAGTCTACGTTAAACGTACTGCAGGGGCTCAATTTCTTTAACATTGTAGGGGGCGCTAGCGAGCCATTTTTGTGCGCCTATTCCCGAAACCCATAAAATACGTAATTTTTCACCAGACTTGACGCAACCGCCAAATTTGGTGAGTTTTTGAATATGTTAAGCCCCTCAAAAAGGCAATTCATTGCGCGGAAGAAAGAAAGAATAATAATAATAATAATAATTCCTTCAATTCCAATAGGGCCTTCGCCGCTGTCGGCGCTCGGGCCCTAATTATGCTGAGTATGGCAGTTTGAAGAGTTAGGTTTTTAGACAGAACTTATGGTCGTTGAAGCACTCGTGCGTCATGTGCAGAAAAGCTGAAGAAGATAACATCTGTGAAGAACACAATGCACTTCATACAAGTTCAACAAAGTTGAATGAAACTTAAAAACATTAAATGATTCGGGTATGAAGACATTAAAGCCCTCAGGGCCCCCAGTGGAGGTCTGGCTTATAGTACTGCTCAGACAGTTTATAGAAAGATTCTGCAGTCCAACTCGGGTCTGACTGGAGGAGGTTCACGTCAACAGGTAAACCTGACACACACTCACTCAGCCTAGCAATGTTTTCCACTGCTCACTGAATATTGAATGAAATGTATCTGCATGTTGTGTAGAAAAAGATACCTAACTGAAATGTTAACGTTGACGAACAAAATGAAATGTGTTTTGGCAAACTGGAAAACAATCTTCCAGATGTTAGATTTTCAAAGTGTTTTAAAGAAATTAAAATCATTTAACTAAAGCATGGTGAACGCTGTTTTATTTACTGTTCATATTTGTTTTATAAAAACAGTACAGATATGTTCTGAGAACAGTTAACTCACTGTTGCTATTCTGTGTTTCTTTTATTTAAACATTAGTCAACACAAAACATGACAGGCTAATTTTCATCTGTAGTCCCTGGCAGATCGATGGCATTAAAATAAAACATACAAGAGCACGTACAAAGCTTAAAAGTACATATGTACAAACAAATAAAGTAAAACAATGGTATAACTATCGTCTGAGATTCTCCAGGATCACTGTTTTATAGATTTGAGAGATGTGATGTTCCAGGTTTGACAGATTCTGGAA